>JAYRBW010061038.1:0-10522 GCA_036023295.1 Invenusta paracnida | reverse complement strand
CATCGTCTTGAGTAACTACCAGAGCTGCGGAGACGCCGGTAGCCATTTCAATTGTTCATTAAGGTGGAGCCAGATTGTTCCAGAAATGTCGTTGTCGAATAGTCGTGGAGGTTAATCCTGCCACAAAGGCGTCGCCAATCAGTAGGTCTATGAGCTGGTTTTGAGTCGGTGTCTGTGAGGTTACTTTACGTTTAATTTCTGCCAGGGCTTGGGCATATTCATTAATAGATTCTGTTGTCTTTTACTTGCGAGTAAAAAGTCTATGTCTGACCATAACTTGCGTTGTTTGTGTAGAGAACTTTTCTTCTAGTTTAACTAAAGCAGAATTAAAGTCGAGTAACTCCGCCACAAGCGAGTAAGCTCCATGTCCGCATAGAACTAGGAGGACGTCAAGTTTATTTTCTTCTTGAATATCGGCATTTGTAATGTATACTTGAAGAATTCTATTCTAAAAACTAAATTCTTGCTCCGTGGAGACTCACTCAGCTTTACTTTGAAAATCTTGTTATCCAATAGTAATTAGGATAAACACTTCTAGTATATTAACTTATGTCGTATGCCCGAAGTTTATTAGGCTTTAATACACTGAAAGGTCTATAAATATAAGCAGAGCCATAGACAGAGAGTGAGAAATAAACGTGAACATGGTAATAAAACATGCATAAAACCAGCGAGTATAACATGAACGGTAAACAGTATTCAGAAGTAAGACAGTATACGATAATGTCTAAGTAAAGCAGAGTTATACTAACGTGTATAATACAGTAAATAGAAATCACCACAGATATCAAATTTAATTCGACCGGCATTAGAAAAATAAAAAGTGTGGCTCAGGGGATGCATTGTATTTTTACTAAATAAACCGGAGCTCAATTTTTTGTACGACAATACAACAATAAACTATAGCTAGCATAAATTATAATGCTTATATCCTGTATTAAAAGTTTGGATTTGATTTTGAATTGACGAATTCGTAATATAGACATGTACATACGTACATACACAGTGTATTTTTCTTTATTAAAGTGAAAGCAAACAAAACTTGTATAACAATTTTATTTAAAAAATACTTCACAACCATTTTATGTTAACATCATTTTAGAAGCGATAACGCTCAATTCATATTTTTTAATTGGAAATTATGTTATATTATACGTATTATGTCAAAATCGCTTAGCAACAGAAATATGTACAACAGGAAAGTACACAACTCATACCGCCTCAAGATAAGGGAATGTTTTCCTGGAAACACGCCCAAATATTGATGATTCCCGTATTACTCGTATAATCTTGATGAATTTTCTTTAGATATACCTTCTGACATGATATAATGTAAAAGAGACAAGAGTTAAGACATGTTTGCACCCGCATAGCTGTTCTTCGTATTTTCATACGTATTTATAAGATACATTCATCATCATAAAACATAATATGTCAACACATTTCGAAGCCACACCCAAAAAATATCTAATTATAAAAGAATAAAAAGAATAATTTAAGAAAATCTCGTAATACCTTCAATATATGTTAAACAGTATAGTAGTTCATATCTAAATTTAATTTAACATGTTAAATTAATTCATTTTAAGTTATATTTAGAATAATTCAAATTAAAACATACAAGAGAAGATTATGAAAGTTCGAATATTATTAAAACTATTGGGTTACTTTATATATTATGATATGAATAATATGATACAAACTATGAAAATTCCAGTTTGATAAATTCCTATAATTTATATGTTTTTATTTAATTTTTCTTAAAACTAGTAATTATTATTTTTTTGCAATTTAATATCTCAAATAATCAATCGCTTATATTATGTAGTTTCCATCTATCACTAAAAGAAAGTATTTTTAAGGTCATAAAGAGTTTATAATATACCGCAGCAATCAATGCCTATAAACAGAATTCCATTTAGCTGACGCAACATAGTCTTAGCACAAATCTTAAGAATTTACTAATATTTTCGTTATACTCAATTTGGTATCATTGGAGTTCTACTACACCCGGGAATGTCGTTACGGAGTAAAATTTCAGTTTCAGTTCCAGTTTCGTTTTAAAATATCAGTTTTTTAGGGGTTTAAATATCCAATATCATCGAGTAAACGAGGTTTACAATAATGTTGAATTGATATAATTGATAAATTTTCATTGATAATTATTTCTAAAAAAACAATGGAGGTGACGCATACACTCTTCATATACGACATTGGCTGGACTGCTCTAATAAGATTATTATGTCAGTCAATCAGAAGCGCAACTGAATAGAAATTTATCATAGCTATTTACCTGTTTTATTTAGAAACTGCACTTAGAATGGGTAACTTAAACATTCTATCTCCACTAATATTCACATGCATGGAGCATGCAATCGTAAATCTGAACAATGTTATCAAATAAGAATAAATTTTTATATTAATTATTTATTACAACAGCAATTAATATTGTGTTAAAATATAAATAGTGATAAGTTACAGTCTTTAATTAACTAATTATTCATTGATTTATGACTTATGTACGTATTTTTAATTCAAACTTGATGAAACTGCATTATATACATGTATATCTAATTAAGATACAATAGTTATTATCTCGTGGAAATAGAGGTTGTGCAGGCACATTACAGACACGTGGTGAAAGAAGAAGAACCAGAAGAAAGCTACATAAGACAAAGAAAACAAGAGGAAGGTAGAATAATGGAGCACTGAATATATGACTATATACTCTTTAAATGCACTCTAGGATACTTACAAAAGAGTACAGTCAAATAAATAAATAAATGAACATGCAGAAAAATGAATCTCAAAGAACCACTTTCAAACATTATTTTTACAAATATTAAATCTAAAGTTAGATGTAAAGTGAAGTCAATTATTGGAAGAGTGCTAATGTCAGACCAGAGAGCAAAAGGCAAAGACAATTGGACAGAAATAATAATAAACCGTCAATAAAAATCAAATTAGAACAAAAAATAGGGTATTGTGCTGGACTTGGGACCCTCTGAGGGTTTTTTAAATCAATTTTGTATACGCGCGCAATTATCACACTTCCAATGACATTACATAATTGCTCAATGAAAAGCAAATAAGCTTCGCAACTGTGTAGAATATCATTAACAAATTATTTTATTAAAATGTAAACTTTTACTTTTGAACCAAAAATCATTCAATTTAGCAAAGAAGAAACAGTGTCCATTTTTATTAGTATACCCCAAATAGCTATATGATTAAAAAAAGAGAAAAAATTAACATTTGTATGATTGGTAAATATAGGAGAGCAGCAAATTAACTGGATTAGAATTGTTACAAATTATAATTCGAGATCTGCTCGTATGTAAAAGTTTAATTATGTAGCGTATAAATCGTGGAAATATTGCAATAGTCATCAATTTTGTTCCGAGATTTATAGAAGTAGGATAAAGTCAGGAAGAGATTTTAGACTTATGTTGATTTGACTTATAATAATTTAATAACGAATCATTTATGACAATTATTACAGTTGTTGGAATTTCGATAATTTCCAGAAGCAAATTGATTATTAACATTTATCATATAGGATTTATGATTAACAACCTATAAAGCTCAGATAAATAAGTAATATTGTAATGCGTTCCCAAAATTATTTAATAGTTAAAAAAACAAAGTGTTATACAAATTTTAGCAGAAATATTACAGATGCAAGAAATATTCGAAAAAGTGCAAAACAGTAAAATGGGTAGACATTGGGGTAGTAAAAAATAATTAAAACTGGAATGTCTAAGCGAATTATCAACATCAACACGACTTCAATTTTTTATTTAGTTACTTTTACTAAAATATTTAACATCAGTAAAAAAAGTTTAAATGATGAGATGAATTTGTACAGTTCTAATTATGTGTAAGATAAGAATATTTAAGGCAAAACCAAAGAATATCATACTGGTAAATTGTATTCACATGTATGACAAAGTCTTGAAGAGCGGCTTAATCTGGAAGATGACCAAGATAGGGATCGGCAAAAGCATAATTAAATGGATACAGACATGGCTTTGCAACAGATGGGTCGGCCTGGGTGACGCATGAAGGTACTCGAGGCAAAATCAAAAAGATGAAAGAACGTCTACCACAAGAGGCCGCCCTCTCTCCAACACTCTTTGAAGCAATATTCGAGGCAAAATCAAAAAGATAAAAGAAGGTCTACCACAAGTGGCGTCCTCTCCCCAACGCTCCTTCTGATGTTCATAAGCTATGATGCACAAGTCATCCCTGAGACAGTGAAGGTCAGCCTATTCGCAGATGACATAGCCATCTGGGCTTCGGACAGAAACGTAAGCATCGCCACTAAGCGGGTTCAAAAAGTTTATAACAACATACATAGATGAAGTAAAGAGTGGCTTATGACCCTGAGCATCGAGAAGTTTGAAGTCACACTGTTTACGTTTGACTAAGCCGAAGCTAATCTTAAACCGAAGATATATATCGATGGTAAATCTTGTGCGTTCAACGCCCACCCAACTTTCCTGGGAATTACATATGACAGGTAACTATCCTTCAACGAACACGTCAAGAAGATACAGGAAAAGGGAGAAAATAGACTAAAGATGCTCAGAGCTATCGCGGGTACGTCGTGGGGCTTCAAAAAACATCTGCTGAAGTGCACTTATCTGACCAGGCACCGACCAGTCCTAGAGTACTGATCCCCAGCATGGATGCCATGGCTGTCGACCACCCAATTCCTGAAAGTAGAAAAGATTCAACTCAAAGTCTCTCGATGCATAAAAGGCCTCCTAAAGAGCACCCCAACAGAAGCAGTCATAGCCGAGGTCAACCTTCAGCCACTCAAAGACAGAGCGTCTGCAGCATCAGTTATAATGTACGAAAAAGCCACGAGACAAAAAGAAGAAAGCCCTCTCCACCAGCTTATCACCTCGAAGATTAAAAGAAGACTGAAGAAATCAGAATGGCGTTTCTTTGTGGAACAAAGATGGTCAAATGTCTTCAAAGAAAAGAAACAAAACTGGAAAACGCCAATCAAGCCCTGGAGTACTAGAGAGGGCTTCAAGGTAGAGATCAAAGGCACCAAATCGGAAGATAAAGCAAAGAACTATGAGCTAACTACGAACATTCTCAGTAACAATACCGCATTCACTACGTCATTTACACGGACGGATCGGCGGAAGAGAGCTGTCTGAATGGTAGTGCGGGAATCATAGTGACGATAGGAGGGCTCGAAAATCTGAACGGGATCCATAAGTTCAATCTTGTAGCTGGCTTTTCTCCTCATCGTACCAGATCGAAATGGTGGCGATTAACGAAGCTCTCAAGTAGCTGTCGACCGATTCTAACAGGCAGTCAGTCAGCATTGCATCCAACAGTCAATCCTCCCTCAGAAGCCTTGAAACAATCAAGTACAACACGAGCAACATAATCATGACAGAGATCTCCGAAATACTCACCAACCTTCTCCAGAAGGTAAACGCATAACCCTCCCCTGAATCCCCAGCCACTGTAACATAGTAAGAAATGAACTGTTGGATGAAGAAGTAGCGAAGGGTAGCAATCTTACCCAAGCTGATACAGGGTGGCTTCTTGATGTGGCAAAAGGCCGAATCTTCTACGAGCTCAATATCAAGCATGTCATTTCCCACGCTAGATCGCGCAACACCTACGGAGATAAACAGTGCAAGATGAGTTGGAAAAGAACATCGCAAAAAGGATCTTATTAGTTTCAGAAGGTTCAGGACAGGCCACTCGATCGAATTGCAAGCGTACCGCCACAGAATCGGTCTAGCTGATGATAACACCTGCCGAATCTGTAACGAGGAACCCGAAGACCTATAACACGTCCTGCTCCGATATCCCGGCCTCATGGTAGCCAGAATGGCAAATGGAATCACCAGTCTTGAGACCTTACCACCAACCCATCAGGCTCAATGAGGCTCTGGATGGCATTCAAAACCCAAACAATGTAAAATAGGAAGCACAACAGCTTCAAGAGACAATTATTAATTTACACATCATATCACTTCAGATGGTATAGCATTTTTTTAATGAACGAAATTGCAACTGAAACCATCTTTTTCTTTTAATAATTAATATATGTTATGAAGAATGTAAGTACCTATTATAAAATTTATCTTTATCTACAACATTAGTTTAAACTCTGTAATTTCATTTATTCATAATTTATATTCAAGATATTACACAATAAACACTTTTTCAACTGATTATTTTTACCTAATTATGTCCATACTGCTTAGCTGTAAACTGCAGAACAACTTTTTGAAGCGTTTATTATATAAACAAGGTATAGCGCAGATAGTGAAATAAACAGCATTTATATACTAAGGCACATTCGTTATGGCTCGAATATATATATTATATTCACTAGAACTCCAATATGTTAAATATCATTTATTTTAAAGTGTATCAAAGAAATGTTATTTCATTTAATTGTAGTGGTACACACTGAATTATCAGTATTACTTACCTCTGTCGTAAATGTATCTGTAAATTCCGTTTTATCGAAAACGAATCCATTTGGACAGTTTATATTTGTTGTATTGGTGTTGTTAAACATATTACAAGTAGCATATTTTCCCATTTTAGTAAGAGGTATGTTCTTCTTGATAATGTCCTTGTGAATATCATTTTGGATAGCATAAGTATCATTAGGCCAGATATTATAGGGAAGACGACATCTGAAATTTTAAAATAACAAAAATACATGTATAAATATTTTTTATTACACCTAATCTCCATCTATATATAAGATAAGCAAACATACAATATATAGAATTTTACTATAATATCGAAACAATAATTTTAAGTGTTTGTGGATTTACCCTATTTTTCATTATCTAAAATATATAAATAAGCTGGTGACTTTTTAAACTAAAATTAATTGTTATTATCACATAAAATTATTAAAGTTGCATAACATCATTCTAACAGCGTATTCATATAAAATGAATACTATCATTAAATAGTACTCAAATAAGCCGGCAGTATTATTTTTGTAACCTAAATATGAAATTTTGTGTGGTGCAATGTTTTCACTATTTCAAGGGATGTCCCTGTTTTGTTATATCTTACTGCTAAATAAATCTTTGCGAATCTCTAATATAAATCATTTTTATATGCCCTAAAAATTCTTAGATATCTTCTGCAAGCCAATTTTTAGGTAAAGGCGATTTTTCGCCTTAGCCAAATAAATAATATACATATATACCTAGTTCTACTATTATATCAATTTTCAAATTAATCGATTAATAACTGCAGCCTATAAGGGTCAAAATATACAAAAATGTACATAAAAATAAGGGCAATTTTCCGCCCGAGCCAAAGTCACAGAAAACTACTAGGCAGATCATACGCCCTAGCCAAATATATTATATATATACCTTGTTCTACACTTATACCAATTTTAAACGTCATCGATCAATAACTGTTATAGCCTAATATAAGGGTTATAATGTTCAAAAATGGACATACATATTTACAAAGAAATCACATAAAAATAAATAAAATTGGTCAAAATTAAAAATAAATTTTATAATAATTTAATTCAAACAAATGTGCAGCTGTTAAATTTTTCCACATGTATGAATTATGTAATTTACAAACATATAAATTATGTACTCGTATATACCAGATTGTAGCAAATTATTCTTATAAATTGAAATACCTGAATTCTGGAATATAGAGAATATGAAGAGTCGCAAAAGCTTGAATAGCCACAATTGTGCTGACTACACAAACTAAAAAATATTGAATCCGCTGATATTTTCCTAATTCTCCAGTTGCTATCAAAATATCATCAAACTGCATATCTTTGTTATTTTTAATCGAATTAATGTAATTAAAAAAAATAGACAACAAAAGTTAAAGCGTCACTAACCAAGTATAACTGTCCATGTATATATACCCATCTCTGGTTTACTGTTATTATTTTTTGTATGTATAGTGTGCATTAGCATGTAACCGAAATTAAAGCAAAGCATACACTTGCACATAAAATGAAATAATTAGATGTAAGGTATGTGTATTGTGTAAACAATATATACAAACATAAACTGCGTTAGAAAAGCATTTGATGCGTATCACTTGATCCTTTAAAACAGGCTTAATGTATTTACAATCTTAGCATAATCTGTTTTACACAAAGATAATTATATAATGTAGTTTCGAATTTCGTAGGGTGTGCATTGTTTGTCTGTGTGTATTTATTTTTCGAAATACATCCATATAATGACTATTTTATACAATTACCAGTGATACCTTATTGGGAGTTAATAGTGCAATAAAAACTACCAATCTAAACTCGATACACAGTAGGTATTCCTGTAAATATACTATTTTCTAAAGTGGGAAATTAACGAAAAGTGAGTCAAAGGGGGTTATTGGTTTTAATTAAAGTAAAGAAACTGCATTCATTAGTTTCGGACACTTACACAATGAACAAATGATATATTAGAAGATTCATATCAATTATACAATTTTACATGACATTTTGATATATACATATATATCCATTTTTCACAACCTATTAATAATTTTTGTTCTATTTTTTACTATA
Source organism: Invenusta paracnida (assembly GCA_036023295.1). NCBI lineage: Eukaryota > Metazoa > Platyhelminthes > Proseriata > Coelogynoporidae > Invenusta > Invenusta paracnida. The sequence goes on along the minus strand of JAYRBW010061038.1, from coordinate 1,962 downwards.
ATACATAACCCATATATATGCAGAAAAACAAAAACGAAAAATATTGAACTCCGTAATATTATTCGATTTGCTAGTATATATTTTAACATAATTTATAAGATGTTTCCAAGGGATATATGTTCAGTTATTAATCCAGGATTGGGCGTCAGAAAAATACGTTATTCGGAGCTGTATTAATAGCAAACTAATTGTAATTGTTTCGATTTTATTGTCGAACCTTATAAATTATGATTTTGTCGATTTATGGCTGGAACTAGTAAGCAGTATGATACAATTACTTATCTCCATTCGTTTTTATTTGTAAAGCTAGAGACATTTTGATAAAAGAAATGTCTTACATTTTAATTTCTGACTTTCCAATCAGATATTACTACGATATAGTCAGTTATAAATCGACTAAACAACTGCATTCTATTTGTACCATCCGCTAATTACAGTACTAGTAAAGTATGCGTTAAGTACAGAATAGTAAATTAAATACGTATTAGTCATTAGATACATACAAAAATGTAACTGTTCGGTTCGATTGATCAAATTGTATCTTTATGATGTGTATAGGATTACACTGAATATATATAAATGGTGTAAATTTGAGACAGTTGAAACTATGGTATAATAGCGTAAAGAATTGCATTATTTTTGATGTAAATTTTGAAACATGGTTATCTGGTTATTTTCACATTTTAATTCTAAATCTATTAATAAAACTATTTCATCTAAATAAAAATTAATACACTTAATATACCAATTTTATAATAATGCATGTATTTTATTATATATTATAATTTAAACTGAAAATATAAATGTACATTATAAAGAAGATTAGTGAAAGGAAAGACACTATAAATATATTTTGGGAACAAATAAAGCGTTTTTGGAGAAACAGTTCATCAGAATATTTATTTTAAATTTAACAAAGCGAAAAAAAAAATAGAAAATAGTGCAATGTAGCATTAAAAGAAATACATAAAAGCAAAAACTTGTAAGTGTTACACAACAAAGCTTTAATCAAGTAAAAATATTGAAAGTGAATATTTGAATGGTTCCATATATACAGTAAAAAATATTAATAAAACAAAAGCAGCATAATATAGAGAAAAACATGTCCATATTGCATATTCTACATCGAGCTATGAGATTTTCAATATCGTTTAAACGAAATTACAAAAAAACTTAAGGTGTATGTAAGTTTAGTTTGTATTATTAACAATGTCTATAAAACAGCCATACTGAATGAGGCCTTATCACAGAAATACATACTAATGTATAATTGGGTATAATTGTGAGTTTATACATTAGTAAATAGTAAAATGTATTAAAAGTACAAAAAATTGTGTAAGATCCACATTAATTGGTTTTGTGTGTAATAAACATAAACTGAAGCGCGCAATTTAATTACTCAATATATTTAATTTATAAAATATTCTAATTCATAAAAAATAACAAATTTAAAATAATTGTAAATTAAACATTTAAAGCTAGTAAAAATAGTAAAACTTAACAAAATTAATAATTTCGGTATCATTTTTGCGTAGAAAATGATCCGTAATATGTATGCAAAAACAATTAAAGTGGAAGTTTTTGTAACTCTATATGTACATAAAAAGTCAGTTATACCAGAAACAATAATGGCAGAACTCGTACTCTTCCTGACTTTGCATATCCGTATTACTTCAATTAAACGAAATGGTGTTTATAAAACTACGTGTTTTGTTGTGCGCGATGTTTATTTAACACTTTATATAGTAGTAAACACAGTAACTCTAAGCTGCGAGTAATAATGTAACACTTTATATAGTAGTAAACACAGTAACTCTAAGCTGCGAGTGATAATGTAACACTTTATATAGTAGTAAACACAGTAACTCTAAGCTGCGAGTGATTGTTTAACACTTTATATAGTAGTAAACACAGTAACTCTAAGATGCGAGTGTTTGTTTAACACTTTATATAGTAGTAAAC
>JAYRBW010061037.1:0-10522 GCA_036023295.1 Invenusta paracnida | reverse complement strand
ATCACCACCTTGCCCCAATAGTGTTGTCTCAATATCTGTGCTGCTCCCACAGTATGGCTCGGCATGCAACAAAGATCTTTGACTTGAACATAAGCACCACAGCTTGTAACCAAAACGTTCATACGTATGAACTGTTTGGTGCCATGGCGACCATAGTAGGAAACAATAGATTCATCAATACTCATATTTTGATGAAATGGAGCGATTTTTGCAGCATTATTCACAGCTTCGAATAGAGGACGAACTTTATAATATCTATCAGTAGTCATTTCCATGTTATTGGAGAAGTGAAGGAATCGCAAATTTAGATCAAATCTGTCTCGTCGCATTGCTCTCTTGACCATTTCATTCTGCAAATCAGGAGTAGTGCTCCAAAACATTCGTCTACTTGGTACATGATTATAACCAGAAAGAAGCAATATAGCTATGACGGTGAGGAGCTCGTCTTTTTCCAAGTCCAGTCTTTCATTGTGTTGTGCTGCATACAATTCAGATTGAAATTGAATAGTATTGAGAAGATCGTCAGTTAAAAAACATAAACATGCATCAACAGGTGTTTGAATTCCTACGCGAATTTCATGGAAATTTGTTAAATCTCTCGGAGGCTTTACAGGTAGTTCTTTGGACGGAAATTCTAAACTTGCCTCTGGATTAGTTTTCCATTGTTTCAGGTTTTTATTCTTTCGTTTTGGAGCTGTCTTCTTTAGTTTTGGAGCTGATGGTTGTGCTGACTCTTTAGATGATGTTGACGCTTCATGTTCTGTTGATGTAGCTGACATAATATGACTAATTGAACAAGTAGTAGTTAGAATGCGTCGCGGTAAATGGTCTCCTGCTCCCGTTGTTTGATCATCACTTGCATCAGAGTCTGCATCTGTGTCTGCTTCCGGACGTTCAACTGGAGGAATAACTGCTATAGTGGCTGGTTCTTGGTCATCATCATCAGAATCCACAGTGATAAGGTCTAATGCTTATTGAACTGTGTATCTGTAACATAAACAGAAACCAGACAATTACAATACGTTATAGAAATATGGGCACTCCTATAGTCGGCGTAAAATAAAATAGTTTCAAGCGTTTGGGTTAACTCAACTCAAATGTTGTTGTAAATAATTAAATACGCTAATTAAAAATTTATAATGGATTTTCACGTTTTTTATTTTATGCCGAACTATATAGGAGTGCCCAAATGTGCATGCTTCCACATAGTATTGGCAAGATGGAAACAAGAAGTATCCTCTAGTGTAGGTATATCTATAAATAATTAAATTGTAGGTACCTGCTATAGTGTTTGAATGAATATATTGCGAATATAACGCACTATTAGTAACTATACATCTGCATACTATTATTTTATTACCATGTGGTAACTAATGCACTCTGCTTTATGCATAGCCGTAATAGCCTAGTGGTTAGGACTGCAAGCCAGGGGTCGAGCGTCGAGCCTTTCATGATCCTTTTTTGTGCAAAATTAGCAAGTATATTTTGTCTCATGAGAGTGCTTAATATGAGTTATCATGAGGTCAGATAACATTCTCATGGAGGTAATATAATATTCTCATGAGATCTCATGAGGGTTTTCATGCGATTCAATAATATGAACTCATGAGATCTCATGAGAAAATCATGAACATTTTTTGTAAGGGAACATATCAATATCAAATGAATGGTAGTCATTGTAAATTGTAAATGGAGGTTAATTGGGTATTACTGGCGTACATATTATATATATTATGGGATTTAAGAAATTAACTAGCGTTATATGTTACTTTGCAAAACCACCAACACACCTTTATTACACAGCACCCACAAATTTCCAATGGTTATACAACATATGGATGACACCAAAGTACAACAGGTAACATGTATTGTGTACTTAGAAATATAAATATTTCAAGCAAGAATATATAAATAATTTAAGTGACAAAATAAAGTTTGTCTTTAGTCAGAAACTAATATTTCAATTGTCTTGTAAATGGCTGAACCACAGTTCACTCAGCAACTGCCATTTTGAATCAGTTCAGTGTTATCTGCAGGGGATTACCCTCATAGATAGATGTATATATGAATACTTTGGATGTATAATTATATTAACTTCTATTGAATTAGTTGGCCCACAATAGCTATAGTATTACCGCTTTAAAACATAATAAGAAAGATGTTTTATTTAATTCGCAGATGTATATAACTTATATTATTATGTGAATATGATGTCGAATTCCCCGGTATTATAAGTACAACATATCAAAAGTGATATGGAAAATAGTCAACACGATATATTTTTAAAGTAGACACATTTGTTAAGTAGAAAATTTAGTGTATGTTTATTTAGACGGCTTTTAAAGTGTTTTTTGCAATATGATTCGATAATATCTTTATTTACTTCACAAAAACAAAGCCATAGCGTTTTATATAAAATCATACATAAATGCATGCATGCATACATAAAATGATTTTGACTTGCAGACAAATATGAGGCACGAACACTAAACAAACTCAAATACATTACATCTATGATGTTCCATTTATTTATATAGTTGCAATATTTACCGAAAACATTTCCTTTGCCTCCATTAACTGAAAAGCACATTATATATTTGACTGCACACTTTATACTTAATACTTTCATTAAAATTAAATAATAAATAAATATATCAGTAGTAGCGTTGGGTGATCTCGGAACAAAGACCCCCCTGCCTCCTCCCCCGACTAATCAAATTCGTTTGAGGCTTCAGCTAATGGTAGAGGCCAGAGAGTATGAAAGGAACATGTGCATCTGTTATAGCTCATTCTATACTTGCTTAAATGCTGTTTCATAGTGGTGTAATTATCGTTGTTGCTGCCACTGAACCAGTCAGTTTATAGTTCGACTACAACGTGTATGTTCCTATGTACTCCTCTTTTCTTATTGATTAACATTATTACAGTAGTCGTACAGTAGGTGTATAGCTATAATATAAAGTAAAACTAGAGCCCAAAAGTTGGGAACATAGTTTGTGTGGTCAAAAACGACTATTATATTTAAATTTACTTTGTTTGAAAAGCAATCGATCACGGAAACATTATGTAAGGCCTTTATAATTTGCAAAACGAGCTTTTGGTGAAATGAAAATGGTTCACGAATAATCTTTATAGTCACTACGACGAAAGTGCCACACATGTGGCTGATCTCTACTGAACTCAATTAAAAAACCATAAAGTTTTCCATAATAAAATAATAATTAAAGTAATAGTACAAAGGAAACAATAAAGCTGTATAAAGGTGCTCCTACACAATACTATTATTATAAGAGCACTGTAGGTAATGACAAATAATTCCGCCATATTCTTTCAACCAATCTGATGAATTTGCAGTCAGATTTTTAAATAATTCAATGTAATGCGACAAGTTTAGCGACAGATGTGACGGCAGAATTTTCTGCCATCTGACTACAAAAAACTGCTGCGCGCGCAATGCAAATTCACTTATGACGGCAAAAAAACAATCGATAAATTGCAGTTGACTTCAGCGACAACTGCGCTGGTCAGTCTCCCTCTCTTTGAAGAGAGGCAGCACTCAAACTTACCCTGAGGAGATCTAAAAGAGGGATGCAATGGAGACCATCGAGGACCTCGAACCGGCAGTAAGACCCTCGAACTATCTGTGTACACGGATGGATCGGCTGAAGGTGGGGTAGCCAACGGTAGAGCTGCTGCGGTGATTACCCGAGGCAATGTGTCCGACCCGATAGTGGTTGAGAGGCTGCAGGCTAGGGGAGCAAACCTGAGCTCGTCTTTCGAAACTGAGTTTCTAGCTTTGAGACTGGCGGTGGAGGGGCTAGTGGAGAACAGAGTAGGCGGACGACTGTTCATTTGTTCGGATAGCCAAGCTACCTTGGCGGCACTCAAGAATGACTCTCCCAACTCTCTAGAGATGGGTAGAGTCAGGGCTGCCCTCAGTCGCCTAGAAGGACCGTTGGTGATCCAATAGGTGCCGAGCCACTGTGTCCTCATCGGCAATGAGTGGGTCGACTTGGCAGCCAAGGAAGGAGCTACGGGGAAGCTAGTCAACAAGGCCATATCCTACGTTGCAGCCAAGGCGCTCATTAAAAGAAACATCAGGGACCCACCGCCCAGTCACGAGCGCATCAAGCTGGTATACGCTCGCCCTCCGAAATCTGTGGCACTCCTACGACGGGAGAAAGTTCTTATAGCCCAACTCTGTAATGGCCACTCCATGCTTTTGGCCACCTACCGGGCCGTCATGGATCCTGGTGTTGACCCGACTTGTCCATCTTGCAGGGACGCTCCGGAGACCTTGGAGCATTGGCTCCAGCTCTGATCTGTCCAAACTATTCGCCGCGTTCGGGCGTTTGATGGTGGGGGGGGGGCGGGGGTTGCCTCTCTCGGTCTTGGTAGAGGACCCTGTGGTGGTGGCCGCGTATATCCGGAGGAGTCGTCCTCAGTGACGCGGTTTCCGCTTCCAAGCCAAGCCAAGCAACAACTGCAAACCACAGACTACGCTATTAGACGGTCCTCTCCTCACTACTCTCTCTGCTCTCAAGATGTCGCAATTTATTATCGATCCACATCATCAACCGCCGATATCCTCTAATAAAGTGGCGCCAATCACTGCGCCAAGATGGGAGTTTGGTCTAATGATATGTTAAACGACCTTACTACGCTGGACAATGACGCTACCATACTCTTCAAGTCTCCAGTCTTTTTAAGTTTCGAAGGCCCACTAAACAGTAGTACGGTTATCGGGTACCTCTTGGTCATGGACGTGACAGCGCCAGACGAGCCATGCGATCATCTACGGGCCAACGTGGACTGGATAAAGTGTCTGGCCTAACACAAACTGCAATATTCTCTTCTGAGACCACTACTTTACCCATGGCTTTATGATACCTCTACCTGGCCATATCTACACTTCGACATACCTTTTCTCCTACCTCAGGCATACATCTACTGGGCTAAGATGTCGAGCAATGTATATGGATTTGACTGGACTGGTAATCAGGTGATAAAAGTTACAGAGATATCTGGAACGGGCATCTATCAATTTATAAAGCGCTGCGTGGTTCCACACGGTGATGAAGAGCCGTTGCCAGTCTCAATCTACGCATCGGATAGATACTCTATGAGCTGATGGAATCACCAAAGCTGGATGATGACTGTCTCATGACCGCCAATAACCATCTGGGGACGAGGCCACTGCAGTTTCAATGATGATACCTACGCTCGAAAGAAGCAAAAGGTCCCTGCTACGCCAAAGAAACCCGCTCGAACTCGTGCAAATACGTTTATGCAGGCTTTAGCAATGGATCAGAGAGTGACATGCAACTGCAAAGTATACAACCATAATATCCTTTTCCTCCTTCTTTATTTGTTACTGTGTATTTTGGGATTGATACAGTATGTACTGTATATTTATAAAATATATATTTAGATATTAATTTCTCAATGTTAGACACTTTTTCTAATTTTTGTACTATTATTTAAATGTTTTGTATACTAATAATACGTTTTATATATCTTTATTTTATCTTGACATCATATTTAGTCTTGTGCACCCGGGTTAAAGTAAATAAAATAGGGAGTTTATTCATAGAAATATATATATATATTATTCATAGGTTACATATATACTACTTGTCTTAAATTTCAGTAATACGACTATAGCAATGACATAACCATATTTTATGAAAATTAATCAATTCCTTAAATATACCCCAAAACTCCTTCATGATTCTCTATAAGTATTTTAAAAATTCCTTACACTCCTAAATGATTCCTTAAAGTATGCTAAACTCCTAAATGAAACCCTAAATGTATGCTAAGAGTTCCCTAACGGTACACTAAAAATTCCCTAAACTCCAAAATGAAACTTTACATGTATGCTAAGAATTCTCTAGATGTATTGTAAATATTTCCTAAACAACTAACTGATCCCTTAAAAGTATGCTAAACTTTACAAAAACTCCTAAATGAATTTATAAGTACCATAATTAAGAATAACACGTTTATCTATAGAAACATATATTCTGTGATAACAAGCGGAATATCTCACTACAGCAGTTAACGTTTTCAAGCTTTTTTATGTTGCCTTCATTGATGCCTTGATGGAAGAATGACTTGAAAAAGACATAAAAGCATCGGTAGTTATACTATCTATATATACAGGAACTGTACTTCTCCGATATCGATGACATAAAATATGTTTAAGACTGGAAAAGAAGTGCGCACAAAATCGCTTAATTCTCAATACTTCGTTATTTCAAAGACCACACGTTATGTCAACATGTAAGTCATCTCAGTCGTCAAATGTTTCTTGAGAATTCCATATTTCTAACTTCAGTTTTCAAGAAGATTGTTTTCGACAACCCTTACTGCTATCTATTTATCGATCTCCATCAGCTGACGCCCGTCTATTTATGAGTACGAAGTCATATTCTACCAGGAGAAGATCATATCTAGGTCAACTATCATCAACTATATCCTGGTCTATCATTAAACCGAGTCATATCTGATCAACTGGGAATAACATCTGAACCAATTTTGAATGATAAACCTTTCCAACAAATGGTTTCACTTAGTGAAGATGAGTATGAGAAACACAAAAAGAATAGTGAATCAATGCAAGACAAATCTACAAGTGAAGTTGAATTAGCTGTACCCCATACATTGTATGTCTACAACCTTAACCAAGAAATCATAAAACGGAATTTGGAGGAAGAAGAAGCTGGATTACCCTAAACCTACAACTACACCACGTTCTGACAATTTAATTCGACAAAGGGTGACACGTTTCTCAAACACTGTCGAAGCAAGGTTGGTCTGCTTCGAAGTTTTCTTCAAACACGAAATTATAAATGGGATGATCAATTCTGGAATTTTGATCAGGATGGAAACAAAACAACACATCTAATATATTGGACTTAGTGCGGTATGCTGTTGATAGCAAAATATAGAAAGCTCCACCAAATAGCTGGTATCAATTTGAATATAATCTACGCACCATGAATAGACCAAAATATATTTTGAGGGCCGACAAACAGGTAATGCCACCGCCACCAGAATCATCAGAAAAACACCCATCGCCACCAGACTGGCATGTTTCAACACCCCAAGCACCAGCACCAATAAATAGTACATCAACCCAGACCATTCAATAGACGTTTATTGTTTATTATGTTTTAACTTTGATGATGTCCTGTAATCCAAAGATACAAATAAAAATGCTTCTGCTATTATGTAATCGTTAACTGTTGTAGTGAGAACTTAATGCTACGTAATTGAATACAATGCAGAAGATATTATAAAGTTTAAACTCAGCATAATATGAAGTTTATAAGTGTGTATTTTTATCGGGAAAATGAGTTGATGTCAATCGTGCGTCATGACTGAGGTGGTACGTACCCCCAATGATTTTATGTAAGTACACAGCAAAAATTCCGTAAATTATACGGAGTACACTCATCTATATACATCATATATATACATATATACATGAACATTGATATGCACTGATATTATAAAATATGTGAATTTGAAATGAAAATGAAATTACAAACTGGATTTTAAATCATCTCTATTGATTAATTGATCATTTCAAACGTTTTAACATTCACTGAGGGTTTGAGATAACAAATCCTAAAAGTGTCTTTTACGTGAATGTTTTTATAGAAAAATCATTAAAGGATTTACATTCAATTCACCCAACATTGGCTCTTAGGTAAATACGTGGCTCTTCTGATACTATCTCATCCTTTGGAATGTCGCAAATGAAAAAGTGAAGTACTGATTATAAATTTATGACGTGTCATAATTTTGTTTACCTGAATTTGTGACGCGGCATTATTTTTATAAATCAAAGGATAGCTAGATGATATTTAGTGGCAGCGGTTACTTTTAATCAATTGATCTGTTTTAAGTAAAGGTATGTTTTTACTAATTTATTTATTTTATATCTACTGATTATTATACTATGTTTCGTATAACTAGTCATTTGCTTTCTTTTAAACGTAATAAAACAATTATTATTTTATTGTGCATACATTTTAGAATAAAATAATTACACTTTTTTTTATTTATATATTGTATAAAGTAATTAATATCAATAAAACGGACAATATGTGGTAAAACATATTTATGGTATGAATTGCAATTTCTTTTTACTAGTGAAATATCAAATATACATTGTTGAAGGCGGCGAGTCACATCTGGTTGCTCAAGTTTGCCAACTCTAGCACCGCCTCGGGGTTGTCCCACAGCTCAGACAGAGCTGGGACCGGGCCCCCGAAAATGCAACTTCGTGTTAGGATGGAGGCCGAGCAGCGTTGAAGCCAGTGCTCTAGAGTTTCTGGCTCCATACCGCACCGATTGCCGATGGGGTCGAAACCGGGCTCGATCACTACCCTGTATGCCGCCAGCCGACAACAGTGGCCGCTTCGGAGTTGTGCTAGAAGCACCTCGTCCTTCCTCGGACAATTTTTCTTGCACTACTTCAGCGCTCTGTAAACAAGCGCGACACGGGAGTTGGATGGTGGGGGGGTGGGAAGCTCTGAATGCCCTCTTGACAAAAGTTCATGCTATCTCCAGAGAGGTGGTGAGATTGAAGGGTTCTCCCTGACCTTCGGCTGTGCCTTGGTCTCGTTGATGAAATTAAAAGAATAAATCTATTTCTCATTTTAGTAATATGAGTTAAATAAAAATTAGACATATTTAATACTATGGACGCAATGCAAACGTACATATATTTCCTTTAAAATGATTGCACATATTTTTGATGACCACTATATCAATGTTCTCGACGTTATGTTTATAAACGTTACCCAATGAAAACCTAAAAGCATAACTTATATTTTGAAACCAAACTTTCCTATTCTCTAAAATAAATTATTAAAACATGTTTCTACAGATCATAGAAAGAAGTCAATTGTTAAATATTTGATTTCGTCTGTTGTGCAGTTTGCCTGTTTTACATTTAGGTAAAAATCAATATATTGACTGATATAATTGACTATATCATTTGGAGATGATTACACTCATAGATACAGTAGAATTCGCCTATATCAAGGTTTTGAAATGTCCCGACCTCCCCTTCATATATTGAGAAATCGCCTATATCAAGAATTTGAAATGTCCCGAACCCACCCTTAATATATTGAGAATTCGCCTATATCAATGTATTCTTTTGTCCGGCCATCTAATTGCTCGTCTTTAGCAACGTTTACGGTCTTCATAATTAATTTTACTTAGTATATTTCACGAGAGTACCTAGTAGTAGTAGGTTATATATTGTATTGACAGAACATACATTTGTGTGAATTATTGGTTAGCAAGTTTCTATTACGACTTTCTATTGCATTCATTCATTAAATAAGTTAAAAATAGATTTTTCCAATAATATAATTTTGTAATGAGAAACACTATTTATTAGTTTTAGTCTTAACAATCGTGTTGCACATATATATTACATATTACATGATAAACATGGAGCTTTTTTCGTTAAACGTCAAGTTTGAAGTTATCTAGGTTTTTTTTATTCTGGCCCTTCGGACTTCGATATGGTTGAATCCAACTGAATAAATATTGTTTAACTATAATAATTATTATTCTAGAATAACAAAAGTAAATAATTTATTATAGTTAATCTGTATATATGGTAACACCAGGTGTTGTCAATTGAGTTTTTAAAGCAAAATATATTTTCACAGAAATTCCCTGTTTGATATTTTGCCCAAAGAGATCGGATAAACAGCTAGCATTTCCTATTTTCATTATTTTATTCCAATGTTTTTAAATCAGTATAATTGACTAATTTTGAATAATAGTTTCAAAAATTAAATTTGTAATAATTCATCAAATTAAATAATATTAAATGCTTCAGAATTTTAATCAAATTATCTTTTATAAACAAAATATATTTGGAAGTTGGACTCCATCTGTGCAAATAATATATAATTATGTTTATTCCAATTTAAGGAAAAGGATAATCAACCGACAAAGAAGAAAGGGTGGAACGCGAAAACGGTCCAAACTCAAGGAGCTCCTGCAACTCAAAAATAATTACATCAAATATGAAACAATTCCAAGTAGACATTTATTTACATATTTCAGATTAAAACGTATTATATTGATTTAAAAGGTATATTTTTAATCGTAAACAGATCTTCACAAGAAAGCTAACATGTAAATATATAAAAATGGCACAATTCAGATTATAAAGAATTGTATTAGAACAAACGTTGCGTTTGCAAGAAGGATAATTCAATAATGATTCCAGAATTTGTAACTTAAAAAAATACGAATGTACACTTCGAAAACTTGTGAACTGATTCGTTAACGTATGAGAAATGGTAATCTTATAAACACTAGAAAGCAGAGTATGTAGAGAATGTTGTAAAAATATAATTTAATGAGAGTGCATTTCATGACAATAGTCGCGAGGAAAATTTATTTCTTCAAATGAATTTTCATGAGTAATGTTTTAAAAAAGTTTCAAAAATTTGACCGAAAAGCAAGTTTTCTCTGTATT
>JAYRBW010061036.1:0-10523 GCA_036023295.1 Invenusta paracnida | reverse complement strand
GAGAGGTAGGGGAGGGAGAGAGGGGAGGAGGAGAGGGAGGGAGAGAGGGGAGGAGGAGGGGGAGGGCAAGAGGTCTTTGTTCTCGCGGTGCACCTTCTTACTACTATTATAATTGTTAATGTTCTTTCTCGATGATATTTCGGTACTCATATATGTATATAGTAAAATAGTGATGCCTATATATATATGCATATTATATATTTATTGAGGTATTTGTATCAGCTAAACAAACACGTTTTTATTATGCATGGCATTGTAATATTCATGACAGATTTATTCATAATTTTAAAATAACACTGTAGAATATAATATTTGATACGATAAATATCTATATCAATATTAAACAGTTCATTATATTGTTCAATAGCTTTGGATATTTTACTTTTGGATTTTTTTGTAAATTTGCTTATAATGCGCAATAGACATTTTGTAATTCTGTTATATTATAACACAATGGAGTGTTTGCATGATGACTAATTATTATAATAAATGTAATATTATTTATACTATATTTTTTACAGATTTAGTAATATTAGTTTTCCTATTTGTACATAATTTATTATTTGAGATATTAATAGGTACCAAATTATTGTCATAACTAAAACAAGAAAAATGGCAAATTAGTTGTGATATTGTTGGTTCACATCAGCAGTCACCACCGTTCGTAATTCTACAGCATATAATAGCAGAAATTTGAGGAGTTTGTGCTGCTTAGAGAACCCAACAAGGTCGAAGCAGCGCGCTCCAGTTCTCTCCGTACAGCTAGTAATCTACATTAGTAGTATGAAAGCACTAATTTCTATTTATACTTTTCTTAATTATACAAAAATATTCGCGCATTTTAACTTTTAATAGATGCGATGTATTTTAGATGTAAGTAATGTAAATGTTTCTAAATTTTGAATGAATCATATTATTTAAAGAATTTATGAATTTAAAAGTTTAAATAAAGTTTTTGATGCAGCAGGTTAAAAGATTTTCTTAAGGAGAATATAATATAGTTTTATAAAACGATTTTTACATATCATCAGGAAAAGCGGATCCACTGCAGTTTCTCTGCAATTATCTTGAAAGAAAATCAATTCGAGTAGTGGACCTTTTTCGAATGCTCGATAAAACAAACACAGGAGAAGTCGGTCGCTCTCTTTTCGTCACTAACATGAAGGTAAAGTCACTCTGAAAATAGATTATGCGGAGCTTGATTTACATGTGGTCAAGTGAATAGTACTGTTATACTAAATAAATGCTGTCATTACTTCTGTATATAATACATAATATGTATATTGAAAGAAGTATAATCAAATTATACACAGAAACAGATTTAAATGTCAAAATAATCTTTTTCAATAAAATCCTATAAGAGTATTTTTTAAATTATATTCAAAAATAAATAAATCGTATTTTAGTTATAATAAATATTTAAATATCTGTTCATGGCGTATAATGTTATAAACTGCTAAAAATGGACCTTACATTTTAATTCATAAATTATGTAGGTATATAATATATATAATGTGTATATTTATAGAAATTTTAAGCATTAAAAGTTTCAATATATATAGAAGTAATCTTCCTGAAGCAGAATTATAGTATGAATAGTAAAAACCCCACATAAAGCTGCATTATAAAAATGACATTTTTTAAAGACTGATGATTTTAGATATGATTTGTCACTATAATCACTTATCAATTGATATAAAATATGATTGAAAGTATGCATAATATTGTTTATAATTGATTAATATGAAATGTTCAATAATTGAATATAGAAATTTGAAATGATTGAATAGATTAAAATGGGAAGCATTATTTAACGTTATATTTTCATTTCATGCTAATGAATTAAATTATGTACATTTCTTTGTTAGTAATTAAGACCTTGTATAATAAATTATTAAAATAATTATTAATCAATACAATAGGTAGTTTAATACCCAAATTTAAAAGATTTCACTAAATATAGCAAAAAAATAATTTTAATAATCTTCTAATGAATAAATAAATTGAATAAATGTTTCAAATATAGATAAAGAATTTAATAAGTATTTCTACGAAAAGCATTGAGTATAGTTAGTTCATAACATAATTCGTCCAAAAATTTCTAAATCAGAGTGTAATCTTATATATAATTTCTTATTTTTATAAAATAATAACATGTTGAAATCTATAATAAATCAATGATTATGAACATTTTAAGCTGAAAATAAATAAATTGTTTAAAATTTTTATTAAAAACATTATAAAAATAAATATTTCTAAACAAACTAACTTTTGTCTGTTTCGTTTTAGGAGCTGAAAGTTCCGCTTACGGATGAGGATTTGAAATGTGTCTTCTCCAGCATAGATACTGATAATGTGGGGAAAATTACCTATGCGTGGGTTTGTTTTCTGTTGACTTTTTATGTGCATATATATATACTTAATTTCAATAGCATATATATGTTTCAACAAATATACTGTTGTTTTTATTTCTATGATAAAACCTGCTATCAAATTTACATATTACTACATTTAAATAAACATAATGAAAATGTTTTTATAATAATTTCCATTTTATAATTGTATTGGTACTGATCAAAGGATTTTATTTTTACTACTTAGCTATAGTTACTTTTTATACTACTGGTGAATCAGAAAGTAGAATATAAAGGTGAAAACTATAATTTAACTAAATATGAAGAGGAAAATAATGAATTTACTGCTCAAAAATTTCTCGTCAAATGCAGAAAAATGGTGACTTCCGTACGCGACTTCAAACTTCAAAGTCGAATTGAAGTCCGTCGGAAAACGAAGTCTAAAGATCGCGAACGTGATGAACAGATTCGCATTCTCCGACAGATCGGGGCCGTGTCAACCACAAACTCCTCGGCAGGTGGAGGCTCTCTTCGTGGGGGTGTCAGTCGAGGAGACGGTCTGGGTCAGAATGACGGCGCAAATTTCTCTGACAACGAGTTGACCACCAGTGGGGGACAGGACTTCCTAAACATTGATTCAGCTCGTTCTGGCTCTTGTATGCTGGAATCGTCCTCGGGATCCTTAGTATCCTTCGGCAAGGGGGCCAATAGACCAGCAGGGGGGTGGGAGCGTGTTCATCGGCTCAAGTTAGCGGCGTTAAGTCGGTTCAAACCACTACCACCTATATAAATGTATTAAAGAGATATACCCAACTATCTGAATAACCAATTAAGTGAAACATTGATTTTAACAAATTGTAATGGCGACAAGATTTCCTATTTTTTTCTAAACAATTTTTCCTGACCTTCCTAAGATTTCAGGAAGAATTTAGAACTGATCACATTGATAACACAAAGTATAAATCTTGTAAATTACCTATTTACCTTTATCACGAATATATACATTATATAATAAACTTGCTATGCAGCAGCTACTTAGTTATTACAATCAAGAAGCTTGTAACAAAATGAAGTTATTAAATTAAAATACGGTATGATGGGTACAATATATATAGTAATATTGCCCAACGCAAACATATTTTATATCAATTGTGATAAGAATGAATTCCTTAAAAATAATATGCTACAAGAAAAAATCTCATGACATCTAATCAAATTTCAAGACTATTCCACTTTCTAAACTAATTTGGAAATCCTGGGGGATTAATATCCCTAAATACAAAAAGAATGTTGTAAATATTTGTGTACATATATATTTTTTGGAGAAATGTTTTTTGTCTTTTGATATAGAAATAAGTGGGATCACTGGGAACAATTATTCTATTTTTACTTATTAACCCCCTATTACTCCGAATATACAAACCGCAAATAAATCTGGCTAAGTAGTGTACGATACATAAAGATGATTAAGAATATTGTGAGCATTAAAATGTTCATCCCATATACTTACATTCTCTTTATATGTTTATTTACAACTAAAACAACTTCTATGGGCAAAATGACACGATTAATAAAAAAGATAATACAGAAATTATGTATAAGTACAGATAATTATTGTTAACAAATTATTAAAATGAACTTATTATGCAATTGTATTTACATATTACTGGGAGTATTTCACAAAATAAACGTTTTAGCAATAATTTTTATTAACAACCTGCATAAGATTGTTGTAATATAGGGGGTTGCAAAAAAAAATTCGTTTTATATAATGTTTTAATTTATTATGAACAATAATATATTTATGTACATTTTATCTAAGCGTTTGATATAAAACAAGAAATATTAGAGTATAAACATAGTCAATATAGAGGTCACTGTTCACACCTTATACCATAGAGTAAAGATGTGCCTTATACTCTATGCCTTATACCTTCTAAACATAATCACCATTGGCCTCAAGAATCCTTTCAAGATGGGCTCTTAAGTCAGCAAACTCTTTGAGAAGTTGTCTTTCTGTCACAGAGTTGAAGAAATCATTAATGCTATTGCGAACATCAGCAGCGCTTCCAGAATCTACCTTTTGTCTGTACATTTTGAAATTCCGAAACCAATAGTGGTCAAGGAGATTTGTGTCTGGGAGCTTGTTTCAGCATGGAAATATAGTTTTCTTCAATCCAATATCGAACTAAATTTACCCCATGGCATGGTCGTGTTGAATCTTTATTTCCCATCTTGGTATTTGGATTTCATATTGTCGATCCATGTTTTCTAGAAATACAACGTATCTTTCCGCATTGATTGATCCTCCATCATTTAGCTTTTCGAAATAAAAGAAACTCTTGTTGAAATTGGAAACAACAATTACCAGTAGGTACCAGAGATAGGTCTTCTTGCTGCCACAGGACGATCTCCATCAACACTAGCACAGTTACATTCTTTGGGTTTTACATCTCGGAGTATACCCACTTTTCGTCGATAACAACCGTCTTTTGACTTGCACTTACCTCTTTTGAAAAAATCATGAATCATTTCTTGACTTCGTAAAACGTGGTTTTCTTTGATTAAGTCAGCCAAAGTATGGGGCACCCATCTGCTGCATAATGACTTTTTCCTCAAAACTTTAGTAAGTATTCTGTAAACAGATGTTTTTTCTATACCAGTCAATCTCTCCAAGGCATTTAAAGAAATATAACTATTTTCTTCAATTACATTTTGTACCGTTTCTACGTTTTCAGGACAAGTTCTTGTTCTTTTCCATCCAGACCTTGGTGTTCTTTCAAAATTAACTCGTATTCCTCCTTCAATTTCTTTCTTTATTTGTTGTATTCTACGGAGGCTAACCATATTTTCTTCGCCCCAACTTTCAATAAGTAAATGGTGTATTTCAGTAGCCGAATAATTATTATTTATTAATGTAGATACAAACAAATTTTATTCATTTGCTTTAATGTTCATAGTGGAAATCTGGATAGATTTATAGTTGAAATATTAATAGATTAATTAACCCGGCTAATGATATACGCTATGTTTAAAATTAAAATGTTTAAGGAAATTTTACATATATATCAAAATATTGATCTTTTATGTTGATCGTACAGAGAATCCAGAAAGAAATAATATGCAGCTTTCTTTAATAGTGTATATATAGGTAATATTACGGACTTTAATAAAAAACTAAATTTTTTTGCCAGCCTCTAGATATATGGTATATAATAATATAGATATTAATATATACACAGGGTTGCCTTATAAGTCCCCTGACTGTAAACATTTAAATATTGTATATTTACATAATAGTGCATTCATTCAAAACTTTCTTTGTTTTTCTTTTCTTTTTTTAATTACATTATACACATTGTCATTATAATACTTGCCAAAACCTGGAAAGTTTTATAATGTTTTTTGTATTTCAAAATGAGAGAAAATAATTTTTAGAACGCTATTTTTTGCACAATATTCGAATAAATAAAATGTATAAACATTTAACGAAAGCATTATATAGATGATTAAAAAATTATATATTAATTAATTGCAAATGTATACTTACTGGCACAAGTGAGTTTTGATTAACGACAGATGTCGCCCTGTCGTCAAAAACATCGATTTGAAGTGCCGCGTCCCGTTGTTTAAGTTGTCACTGCTTATTCATGTAAATATAATCATCTATTTAATGTCTTTATAGTAGATCGAAGTTATTATTTGTTAATCTATTTTTATTTAACACATGCAATAATTATTAATAACAAATATATATTAAATTATATATAAAGCTCTCCTACAATAGAAATAGGTACTTATTTAAGTGCTTAGATATAACCTAATTTTACACGCGTATCAAAAAATAAAGCTTCCAAACTATTTTCTCACCCGCATCGCTACTTATAATAGGCATATTTGTGCCAATATTAAAATGACACATCCGTGTATAAAAAGTTAATTTCTCTCCTCTTACCTACTTTCACACCCAAGATACCTATATGACATAATTATCACGCAATCAATTAAACAGTTCAAAGCGAGATCTTTTTAAGTAATATGAAATGGTTGAAACGATAATTACTCCTAGGATGATTCCTTGGAGACCTAGGAGAGTAAACATGTTTAGGATTCTTTTATTAAACGTTTTTATTTAAGATTCTTAGAAAAATGATTCCTCCTAGCTCTCCTAAAGTATTACTCCTATCTCTAATAGTGAAGTTAGTTCAGTTCAATAAAACTAGAAGTTAGGAGGACACTTAAGGAGAGTTAGTAGGAATCCTAAATGAGAGCGTTCAATAAAAGAATCCTAAAATGTGTTACTCTCCTAGGTCTCCTAGGAATATCGTTCATATTATACGTACTAACACGATCTCACTTTGATCTATTTAATTATTTTCGGACTAGTTATGTCATATACTTTGAGTGTAAAAATAAGAGGAGATAAATACGAGTTATACACTAACTCAGACTACTTACATTTTATTTAATTACTTAGTTATAACTACTAATAGCTATAAAAGTACTTAGATATACACCAGGTTTTCTTAATCTATGATGAAGAAAATACTAAACCTTCATTTTGGTGTGCTTATAAAGATTATTTTTTAATTGCACTTGTGCAATATACCACGAGTTCATGTTTTAGTAAAATTTTTAAAGTTGTTTAAAATGTACAAGTTTAATATGAACATTTGTTTTACTAAGACCTTAATTGATCAGCTAGTTTATTGATTGGGCGGATTCATGGAAATATTCTCAAGAATTATTACACTTGCAACTAAAAATAACTCGATACAATAATTTTTTCAGAGGTTAATTATATTATTCAGATTTTAGAGTAATGATTTATTCGATGACTCATTATAATAAGCTCTAAAAATGTATAATCACTTGTATTTCAAATATAATATGCAATATGTTTTCTTCATTTAAAATCTATAAAACATACAGTACAGAACGTAGACCAGGAAATATTGTTACACTACCTTAGCGAAAATGGGTACCTATAATAACAATATAATGGTTATTATATTGTTAAATATCAATTAATTTAAATTTAAATTATTTTTTTACCTTAAAGATACAGGACCAAGTATTACGAAACATACATTGGTATACCTACTGAACTTATACCTACTTCAATTGAAAATAATAATTAATCGAAATTTTACCAATAATAAATCTCGTATTGATACACATGATATCGATAGTTGATACATAACCAGGAACTACTATAACGCACCCTGTACATAACATAATTATTAAATACATGTTCCTATGTAGATACCTTATAACTAATGGTATTATAATTGAAAAGAAGCATTTTTTCAATACAAATATATTTTACTTTTATAAAAAAAAATAAACAATATATCAAAGTACAAATAACTATAGTAAGCACTTTTTGTATTATGTTGGCAAACTGGTAAACTATGTGAGCTACAATGAAATAGTTTTGAAATAAATAAAAATAATACAGCAAATTATTGCTCACGTATTTATATATTTTACATGAAAAGTAATGCATTATAAGAACTATAGATGTATATATTCACAATTACAAAGAAATCAATGCATACAAAATGAAATTAAGTTTATATACAGGATATGTATGTTTGGAACTAAAATATTAACCGTTTCATATTTGACCAAGGAATTATAACTGAAAATGTCAGTTTTTTAGAAGATTGATCAATTACTTCCCATTAACACAGAACAAGGTGGCCGATGACAAGATTATTAAATACAATAAAATTAATAAATGTGAAAATAAGTTCAAAATATGGTCCCTTTATAAATTGAGCATGAGTAATATTTAATATATTTAAAAAAAATTCTCATTGCAATACCTACTATAATATAACTATTCACTATATTTGTAAACTTCAGGTATTTTACTGAACTCAAAAATACTGCACATATAACTGCTACGAAGCAGCATAGAAATCTATTTCTATGATATGAATGCAAAATAATATAATAGTCTTCATTGACCTGATCAAAATATGAAAACATCCAAGATATTGATCGCAAGTGTATTTCTAGTATCAATGAGTCATTATAGTCACAGTAGACGACGAACTAAATAGTCTAAGTAGGCTTACATACACCTAACGTCTAGCTGTGGCGTAGCTGGGAAGTATAATAATCTAACAATCCAAATTGCCTACATATTTTCTTAGGTTTTTGCTATAGTACACATATAACTTGTATATAATATGTATAAACATATAATATGTAGATATACAATCAGAAGTTTGTCTTAAATCTAGGACACAATCAGCGTAGTCACTTTACCGCGTTTTAATCTACTTACATATAATATACATATAATATTTTACACTATATAAATATAGACGCATTTTTAATTTTCCATTCCTCGCAAATCAGTCGTGGTTATTGACAGATAGAAATACAGAAGAGAGAGTAGAATATGGGATGAGTGACTCATAAAAAGGGCTATTTTGGGATGAAAGGATGTGTCAGTGTATCTAAGCTACAATTTCTGGTACCTGGATTTCAGAATTATTGTAAGTATAAACATAATATTTTATAGAAACTAATATAAGATAGTAATTTCACAAATATAGAGTTTATAATACATATCATATTCAAATTCTCATAATTCTAATAAGCTGGAACTATTCCATATTATGTTTTGTAATTATTCCTAGTAATGTAAATAAAAGTGTCACAACAAAGAGTTCAAAATAAAAAATGCAGTGCGATACAAAATGCCCTTATAATAACAGAAGATATTATGTCTATTACAAATTAAAAAAAAAACAATTCAAAAAGAGGAAAAGTAACTGTATATACAAATATGCTGTTTCTAGAACTAAAAACAAAAGAAAATGCATATGTTACATGACGATATTAGATATAATATGTACATTCTGGATACTACATAGTATATTATACAGTATTTGTACAAATTGAAAGTTAAGTGCTGAAATAAAATGTGTTTATACTTCAATGTATTATGAATAATATATAGGTAATATATTAAAGATATCGAATAATAATAATCAATTTACTATATTTGGTATAAGCAGTATACAAAGTAAACCAATATTATGATGTACAAGTTTTCTTTAAGAACCAAAGACTGAAAACTTCAATATTGGCAGTTGTTGTATCTCCTTGGATAAAGTTGGTAAAAAACAGTCAAAAATATAATAAAATGAAGTTTCTCTCTTATTTTTTAGCACAGGAATCATATATAATTATGTAACAGTTATTCAGTAAAGAAATTTACTATTATTTACCGCAAGCTATTAAATGATGCATGAAAACATCTATTAAACTGTAAGGCTGATATTATCTTTTTCAACAAGTGGTTGTTGAGGGGCATGTAGGTATAGATTGACGCCTAATTTTCTGGTGGTAAATACCACGACGGTTTTTCTCTGGACTTGATATCACGACTACCCAGAGATCGACGCTGACTACTTTGTCGTAGAGGTGCTACAGGGCTCGATGAATAAGCCTGCTGACCGGCGCTTCCTCCTGAACCGACCAACACATTGCCTAGCAACTCGAGGAGAGATATTGCGGGAGAGATGGCCCTAGAGGTGAGTGACGAGAAACTGGGCATGTCAGCAAGGGAAAAGCGTCGGTTCCGGCTGCTGATTGACCGGCCGCTCTAAAAAGGGAAAAGGGGGAGACAAGGTAGAAATTAGAAATGAATGAGTATTAAGTAGAATAAAGGCTTATATATGCTATATGAATTATAAATGATAATAGGAGTGGCAGGAATATAATATCCAATGCAATTGTCAGATATAATAACAGAGAGCTCTTGCTGACGGAATATAAACTAATTAATAACAGAAATCCTCTTCTTTCCAGATCAATTTGCCATATTTTCTAAATCTATCAACGGAAAAGCCATAACTAATCATAAAGCAATAAATAATAGATTCTAGTGGTTTTCTCGGCGAGTAGCGTGAAATTTGATGCACATATATATTATATGAACACACATTCTTCATAAAAACCACGCATAAAATCTAGTTTAACACAGATTAATAAAACATATTTATTGAAAATATTATTTTTAAAATTATTAAAATATGTTTCATGACTAAAATAATTTATCAAAATCTTGTTTAGAGTATAAATAAATAAAATATGCATTGTTCAAATGCTTCATGTTATTTTTAATTAAAGTAATCTAAAACCGTA
>JAYRBW010061035.1:0-10523 GCA_036023295.1 Invenusta paracnida | reverse complement strand
TTAATTACTTGATTTATGATGTGTGTAAATAATTATGTGTAATAATAACCAATTTAGTATATGATTTTGGGTGTTTTGAAAGTTTTATATGTGACTGCTATTTTTTATAAATATCCCGATTTTGCAAATCTGAATGTTGGCAGGTCTGTACCTCTGATTATACTCCAAAATCTACTTTATTTCTAATAAATTAAGTACAATTGGCTCCAATATTACATTTTTACAAAAACGATTCATCATCATCATTAGTTGCTTATTAGAAATATTTTTCGGATGGAATTTCCTATTTTCGTACCGCACTCAATTGCCAAGGAAAACCTCTCTTGTCTAAAATGCTAGGCCAACGGTTTGTGCAAATAGAAATTTCAATATACACAAAGCTGTTCAAACAATTGTGACATGCGTGCAACACATACCTAAATGCGCCAAGGTTTTATACCGAGTTCCTTCGCACACTAGGCTTTTTCAGCTTGATGTGTACTGGCCTTAAACTATGTATTATCAAACTAATATACCATGAGAGACTTATTATTAAATTTGTCGAGAGAAATAGCAATAATTTTTATTTTAATTCGTTTATTTCTCGTAGTGTCAGTCTTTTTTTATTGTTTTTTCTCTCAACACAGCTTTATTCTAGCTAAAATGTTAATTTTTATCAGTGCAATTATGATTTAATTTATCTATTTATTTTTCATTTGGTAATTTTTGTTTTATCGGCAAATTACACATACTTTGTGATATTGTGATCGTTTGTCTTAAATACTTATTCGCATCACTGAATTTATTTGATCAATTAGCGTGATTATTATCTTTTATTCAATCGGCATAAATAATATATTAATATGATAGAAGAAAGCAGCCAATTCGATAATAAATACCCAATGAATTAAAACCCACTATATTATCAGATATATATAATCAGATTTATAGGAAAATGCGACATTTCTATCTAAACTATAGACTGACAATCATCAAGTAAAGTAATGTACATATAATTATATCTTAGTATATTGAATTCTTACCTTATTTTAATTTTTATAATACGTACTATATGAAAAGCGGATTTTATTTTCTCGAAATACCTCCAAAATATTCTTTTATAATACAGTACAATTCGCGTTTATGGACATCTCAAGATATTTACCAAAAAATGTCTATATATAGACGACTTTGCATTCTCAGTTTGCAAAATATTTTGTATTACTTATGTTTATTTCACATATAATGCATGATTCGCTTTTTCATTCTATATATTATCGGTTTACATTTACTAAATTCTTAAATTGTAATAAATGGATGGAGATTTTTAGTAATATATTAATATCCATTCATTGTCTATACCTATTATATCAAGGTAATATAACGTTAGTACTTGTTAGTACGACATTCCTCAAGACATCTGCTCAATTGAATTAAGTAAATGATTCCATTATAGTAGAAATGGTGTTTAAATAAATACACGCTACTAATATCAGTTGATTAGAAGGCATCATTCTATCTTTGTATGTATTTGTAAATGCTTTATAATATGCAGAAAAGTTATTTTATACATGTCTAACCTTTGATTTAAATATATTGACGGAGAGTAGTTGAGTGCTGAGTACTGTACGATACAATTTTAAGGGAAAGCTCTATTTAAGCAAATATATTGCTGGAGATTTTAAAAACGAGTGCACAAATTATGCGCAAACTGATTTCTGTTTAAAGTATAGGACTTTTATTTGGAAAATTTAATTTGTGTCATATACAAATTCTGCTGTATAATAATCGTAGTATTGTATATATATAATTCTGTGAGTTCATTGTAATAAGCTATAAATTCTGGTTTAAGTGTTAACATTTAAAGTCTTCACGTGAATTTACAAAAATCTATCCAGTAATTCAAAATACACTACATTAAATAATAAATTAATGTAGTATGTTTTACAATTAATGACCAACAAAATATCAAAATCTATTGGAGTATATATTTTTATCTACCGATATATAGTACCTCTTCTCGTATTAAACTGAGACCTATAAAACTTATACCTTCCGTTTTACAGAACATATGATATATTTTTCAATTATTATACGAGTCACTTGTTCCGCTGTTAAAGAGATAGTTTCCCTCTTTTCTTTACAGCGGGGTAATAGTTATTTCCTGACCATATAACATCAGTCAACAGCAAGGGGAACAATGCTAACTCCGGTGTTCCAAGTCTCTCAAACGGCCAATGAGGTCTGCGTTACAATCAAGGCACCCATGAGTCGTCTAGCTGAGACTGAGGTCTCTGTTGAAGCGAGTACACTCTACTTTTATTCCCGGCCTTACTATCTCAGGTGATTTGCTCAACTATATTATAATGTGTCGCTTATTACAAATACCTACCCACAAGGGCGATTTGGGAAGTTTTTATGAACTATATATGAACTGTAGAAATCATAGAAATAAAAGCGACAAGATAATTTTAGTAACTCTGCTTCTACTATTTTAACACACAAGCATGAAAACCTGGCTGAAGGTTTATCTAAATCTAGAATATTAATGGTTTTTAGATTAAAGGATTTAGTGAAATTCGAAAATCGTTGAGAAACACCTTAGAAAGATTTTGAAATTAACAAACCAAATCTCCGGAAACAACAATAACAGCGAGTTTTAAGCCTCATCTAGTTCAATTATTTCATTTATAATATATTTTCTTTGTATTCTTTTATATTTTAAATAATTATTTTCATGGTGAAAAAGCTCCTTGAGTTATGGGACGGTTTTCGCATTCCACCCTAAATTGCTTTAGTTCGCAGTTAAAAAATGTTCTTTCAAAAAAATTCTTTCAAGAATAACATATTTTTAAGATTATATTTTAATATCGTTTAAAAACTGAAATATGTCTGTCTAACCGTATTATTATTTTTATTGACGTATATTTTATTGTACATTGTCATTTTTATATATTATTATAAATTGCAAGGATGTACAAAATGTTCATCTTGTATACCTTTTCAATTATTAAAAATATTTCTATTGATCTAATGTGTGGCAGCCTTGATATATGTTTTTGCCTTAAAAGTATTGCAAACAATGTTAAGTTTAATTAGTTTTTACGATTTTGTTTAAAGTTAAAATCTATTTCAGAAATTAAATACCGCTTTAGTAAAAAAACAATTCCTTACATTTTTAAAATAAACTAGAGATTTAATATTTATAATAATTTATATATAAGGTTATTTATAATAATTGCTTAATCAACTTGTATTTTTAAAATTGAATGATTTATCTTTTAACAGTTGGTATGCGACTGCCACTATAGGAGTTGTAATAAAAATAATTTCTTTGCACTAAATGTTGTAATTAATTTTAATCAGTTCGTAGGAGGTTATTTTAACTTTATTCGTATCACTGACAATGTCATAGATTACTAGATAGGTATCTTCCCGTAATTGCTTTGCATTGAAAGTAGAAAGGAAATTTGGACAAATCGAATATGGCAAATATATTATTAGATTTTCTCTAATTATGCTTCCATTTCACGTCGATTTAGAAGTAATTATTTATTTATTTGAAAACCAGGAATAAGTCGATTATTTCTTTGAAATCGATGACTTCCCATGAATAGAGGCACTATTAGATTTTTCCTAATAGTGTTTCCAATTTTTGAGATATTTATCTATTCATGACTATTGTTTTCTTTCTACTTTCAGTGATGAATTGAATTGTAACATGTAAATGAATAGCTGGTTAATTTATTTATTAAATATTGTATTAAATATGTTTATTTCTATTCAATTTTATTGATTAATTTATATATTTACATAATATTCATTTTTTCTAATTACATTAAGACTTCACTTCCCCGAATCCGTGGAAGATTCGGACAACTCTGAAGACTCTTCAAGTCAATCCCCAACAACCCGTGTCGCATTCGAATCTGGCGGTGTTTTCAAGGTCACACTAATTAAATCGACACCAGGGCAACATTTTCCCGACCTCGCTCTTCTCACTCGTCTCTTAGCACCGCCATCATCACTGGAAGTTAAAGACAGCGCTACTAACAGCAGTCTTCAAGGACCACCTAAGATTGAAGTGCTTGCTAGCTATTCGAACAATCAAGAAGAAATAGCTACTAATGTGGACGTCGCTGGTTCGTCAGAAAGCGCTGCAATCACGTTATTGGAGCAGAATGAGGTGCAGGATTT
This sequence comes from Invenusta paracnida, assembly GCA_036023295.1. Lineage (NCBI taxonomy): Eukaryota > Metazoa > Platyhelminthes > Proseriata > Coelogynoporidae > Invenusta > Invenusta paracnida. The sequence continues at coordinate 6,347 of JAYRBW010061035.1, read as the reverse complement.
TGATTGGTTCATTGAGCAGAAGTTACCAGAGGAGGAGTGTGGAAATGACTTGTTATCCGGGCCAAAATATGGATTTGGACTTTTGAGATCGGGCATGTTTAAAGAAGAGGTAATGAGGTTATTTTTGAATATGAGGGTTGTTCTGTACTAAAGTGCCCGGATTAATTAATGTATGTGACTTAGATATTTATTTACCTGTGACGTGCTTGTATATATATTTGAATTAATAACATCGACATATTCAAAAGTCGCTGTTAAAATATTTATTGAAAGAAAATCTGCCGTCGGATATATGATTACAAAATTATCCCAAAAATGCTAAAAATTTAAGATTTATCTGAAACACTTATATTATAAAATATGAAAACTTAACAGTTTCTTAACTTTTATCTATAGTCAACTATTCCAAACATTTCATCATCCTTAAGAACGCTTTTCAGAGGCGCTGAATACACTTTTAAGGATAAATTGGTTATGCTTTCAATCTGGCGACAACAACTTTTTATAAATATTGGCCAATTCACCCTCTGAGCATTTTCATATATTTATAAATGTATCATAGTGTAAAATATTGCTGTTTTTTAGGATCTTGCACACTTGTTAATATAGACTTCAAAAGTATATCATATCTTACATCCCTATATAAATATTTAAATTTAGATATGCGAATTACATCGCTTAATCATTTCAATTTTTATAATAAATGCAAACAAATTATTTGATGTATATTTTAAAACTAAATGCTCTTCCTATTTTATTTTAACTAATATCGTTGTAACTTGATTCAACAGAGTGAACTGCGGCTGGCAATCGATCTGCCAAATCCGGATCAGACCTCACTTTCTGATCGAAGAAGATTACGTGAAGAAGCTGAGAAAGATGCTTTTGACTCTTCTCATTATCTGTAAGGGAGAGTGGCTAAGTAACATGATCACTACTTATAGTTAAATTAAATAGTAAGCTTCGTTTTGTCGTCCCGAGTTACAACAATAACGTCTAACAAAGAGTAATGTTGAATTAAATAATTTAAATCATATTAATATATAAATCTGAGCAATATTGGTGGAATATATTGACCCATATTTTAAGTTTTTATTCATATCAGATAACTATTTGGCACATCTATTTTCGATATATAATTTAGATTAAATGATAATATATTCATGATTTATTTTCGCCCTAAAGATGGATAAAATATTATCATAAATTATGAATGCACTATCTGGGCTCTTTAAATAAATTAATATAATATTCTGCCTAACTGGCTATTATTTCGTAAGAATATTTTTGTCCAAATTATTATACTATATTTAAACATGGGACAAGGCATATTAATAGAGTATTTTTTTCTATTAGTAAATGTAGTGACAATGGTAATTGTTTCTATTAACCTTTGTTTAAATGTGGAATAAAGTATTTGTTTTTCTATATTATGAGTGAAATAGTGATCTATGTGTAATGAACACAATGATTAAATTTAAACTTCGACCAGAATTTTACTTTGGAAAATTTGGAGAGACTACAATACTTATTTGAGCTATATTCTAAATATATTTTCACACCTCATTGACATTGTTAAATAATATGTAAACAAAGTTTCTTTTCAGATGAATTTATTTATGTTAGGTACTAATACATTTAATGTATTATATATTATTATCAAATTATTATATTTTTTAAAGTCAAAGATGTTCTAGTATTCCGTATTTATTCATGTGTTTTATAATAACAAAAAGCTTTATTTGCCATTTAATAATTATCTTAATTTTAATAATAAAATATTTGATTCCTATAAACAGGGCCGATCTTTACGAGGTGGATGTTGTCGCTTCGGCACTTCAGTTTTCGCCAGATATGAATGATCTTTACGACCGATTTATGAAGGGAGAACGTTCTGACCAATTAGGTAATAGTCAACTTTTGTCTTCACTATTATTGCCTTGTAGTACTGTAGTCCCACAATGTATTTGTTATTGCGAATTATCGTTACTGTATAGTTAATATTGAAATGTTTTTAAGTATTGATTATCCAAATTATATTGTTTTTGCTTGAAATTCAACAGTGATCGTTTTATTTAATTGAAGTGGAATTCATCATTTGGTACTTGTTTTGATCTTTTTAATATTGGATAATGAAATATTGAGAATTTCTGATTATATTTGAAACGTGATTTACTTATTATTTCAATGATAATAGTTAGGAATGAAGTCATTGTATTATGAACATTTTTAATAGCCATAGATATTACACTTTTGAAATATATTATTATCTCACTATAGTTATGCTAAAAAATTAATTTGAAAATGTAAAAAATGTTCTACAATAACATTTTTAAATCAATGTTTAAACTATGGTTTCAATTTATATGACATTTTAAAATATTAAATGCTATTAATATTTTATTTTTTCATTTGTTTAAGATATCTGTATGTGTTTTTATTTAGTTTACTAAATAATTAATTTAAGAGAATGATCAGTTTTGTAAATTTCTCAAAAACAGTTTTCTCAAATTAATTATTCTAAATCGCGTTACTTGAAATTCAATGTATATTTTAAACTATGTTATACACTAAATGAATGTTAAATATATTCATTCTGTTTGTAATAAATTTTAGTGCACTTAGTAAAATTGTATTACCTAATCAAGATTTATAACTGCTTAAGTTTGACAATATTTTTATCTTGTTATAAACTATTTCCTAGCTGTTCGTTTCGCTGTATCTTATTTCAACCATCTTTATTTTTTTCGGTTTTGATTGTTTATTTATTTCAGTTGAATTCACAGATGACGAACGATTTATTCTCAAAAACCTTCCTCGGAAAGAATATATCCTTTTCTAGCGCTAATCTATTTATTTTCTTACTTAAAGTTATTTCTTGCGTCTATTGTTTTACAACTAAATATCGTCAGAAAAGAAGTATGTAGGTGATGAAGCGATGATTTAAGCAATTTTAATACAACCGAAGAACTCTGTGGGAATGGCTAAAATTAGAATGCCACTTATTAATTGAAGTTGAACATTGATGTGTTTCAAAGAGTCTGTTGCACTTGGACTGCTAAAATCAATTAGTATTAATATTAATTGACTTAATCTTGCAAGATGTATGGATATAAAAGTGTGTGCAGGAAAATGTATAATATTATATACATATTATATACAAAGGTGATTTTGCCTAATCGAATGTATCGTCTTATTCCGTCGCCTAAATGAGCATATTACTGGAGTATCATTGTGTTTCCCCATTTTCTTTTAGCTCTGTGGTTAAAGGCAATTCTTCCCGTGCTAGATATATTTCTCAAATCTGTTAAAACTACACTGATTTCAAATTCATCTCTCGGAATAGTCAAAGACCTTCTAAATATAACTATAGTACTTTAAAATGAGTTGTATTTTAAAGAACTCCATGTTTACTATTATGCAATTGTAGATGGGTATTTCTTTATTATTAGTTTTGGAATATATATCCATATTTTGCAGTATAAATTGAATTTCATATCGGTGTTGTTAAGGTAATAAATCATATTAATCGCATAGCACAAGAGAGCGTTAAAAATGGAAATCATTCAAAATAATATGGTTTGCTTAGTTTTCTAATCCAGTCTAGAAGATCAATGTCTTAGTATAGCGCATTCTACTTAACTTTACGACCGCTCCTGTTGAATTCTACACATCTCCTCGATAGAGAGGTTCTGCCCGGTGTCTATCTGGGCCTGGTGGACATTCTCTTTGGATTTTGTTATGACCTCCGAGCTCGTGAGGGTGAGGACAATGTCGAGTCTGGTTGGACCATTGCAAAGTTAGCCGCCACCCTATCCTGGTTGCAGGTAGATATTATCAATCTTCCTTAACGTTTTTAACCATTTTTCTACAATTTCTACAAATTTTCTATATTTTTGTCTTCAAATTTAAATTTGTATATAAATAATGCAACTATCTTCAGAAAAATGCAATCCCAAATTACCCTTTAGGTCCAATAAAGCTAGTCACAATTGGATAAAACTCCTTTAAAGTACCAAAAAATAGTTTCCTATTAATACACTGACTAATATTGTCTTCTGTAGCATAGTTCGAATATATTATGTCGTTATTTTTTTATTATTTGCCTACTAACTGTTTAACCCCCGAAAATGTATTTGTCTAGCGATCTTTGTACGTTTTATTTATTTATCACAATCATTATGAGATAAACCATATCATTTGTTATCATGGTGTTATTTTTAGACATTTAATTTATTCTTCAATCAAAACTTTAGCTCTGTATACTTAATTTGATAGCTCCAAACTGTTATGTCCAATTTTAGATTCCTATAATTTCCATATCAAATATTTAATTTATAGTATATTTTCAAGTGTTAAAACAATACTCATTTTGAGTCAAGAAAACCACAATAATCCCGCCTTTTTAATGTACCACTTTGGTATATTACTGATGCCAAGGGAGACTAGGACAGTGCTGTTTCGATCTTATTAGAGCTCATCGGCTAAGCTTACTCCTAATAACAGTAATATACCAAGCATATGCACTACTCTATAGGCCCACCCCCGAGTGTATTGGAACACCAGTTAGCTAATAAACTAAAAAAAGTCAAATGCTTTGACATAAAGTATCTAATAAGCAAATAATGTAGTTTAAGGGAAACGTAGTGACATACGTATATGTATGACTTATTTGCTTACAAGATATTTTATGTCAATATAGCATTTGACTTTTTTCTAGTTTGTAGCAAATTAGTGTTCTAATACCTCGTGGGCCTTGTAGAGACTGCATGTTCACGGTGTATTACTTTTATCATGGGTTAGCCTAGCTGATGAGCTCTAATAAGAGCGAAGCAGCGCTGTACTAGTCATTAATATACCGAAGTAGTATATTTTAAATGTTAAATTAATGCCATTTTTTACTTATATTATGCTGAACGGAAATTGGTCATTACTTCAATGTACTCATCTTATTGAAATAGTAAATAAGAAAGTGATTTGCTAAAGTTATTATTTCTTTTCAAATTTCTTAATTATTTCCTACCAAGATTGCTTAACAATCCATTTACATTAAATGTCACCGTTAAGTATAAAATATTCAAGCGTAAATTAATAAAGCTTCTTTAATGCTGTAATCTCGGTAGCAGTAACAAGAAGCATATTTTTTATATCTATGTGTCTTCATAAATTGTCTTGGTCGTCCTCTTTGATACGCCCTTTTCTTGCTAGAACCATTAAATTATATTATATCCGTGTTATTTCATTTAGAAATCGATATTACACTCTTATACCTTATAAACGTATTAGGATATTTATTTCTTATCGTTTTTAGGGTTTCAGGTTTGTTTCCGGAACATTTTCGATTAAGCTCATTTTTAATGTTTTGTTAATAATATTTAAATCGTTTTTAGTGTTATTTTAGTTAATAATCAATTTATCCGTTTTATATGACTAATATACTATAATGGGCTATCTTCATAAGTTAGACCAGATTATTGTCTTAATTCTATTTGTATACTTATTATTATTATTCACATTTATTTGTCGTTACAAATATATAAGATAACACTGACATTTGCGATAATGAATATTTTACTAATCTCATTTTTTATTATACGTGTTTTGATATAAAATGTTACTTATAAGTACATTAAAAATCGGCAATCGGAACATTTCTATTTTTGCAGGTGTTCACGGATTTGAGATCTCTAGTCTCTTGTTTCTACTGTCGTTCTCTCACCTTCCCTCTCTTTCGGAACTGGAAGTTGGCCAATGCCGTACAATCGGATGTGGCTAAGATCCTTGTCTTAGGTGAGCCTGATTATCTGTAGTGCTTTTCATTCACTAGTTCTAATCATGTTGGCTGAAATAACTGACAGTCGACTGCAATTCTTGTTCGAATTCTTGTTTTCATGCCGAAATATAATCTGATTATAATATACATACATAAATTTTTATTTTATTTTTTATAAGATGAGAATATGATTAATGTAAATAATTAATTTGAAATATTGCGTTAACTGCAAAATTATCTGAAATATCCTTGTAATTACATTTTGCGACTCTATCACTGCGTGATATGTTCTTGTTAAGCTCCGCATATCTAGCCTTTTGAATTATCTTTGCACATATTATATAATAGCCGTTCGTTTAAGGCAAGTATCGGCACATGTTACCAATATGCTACCTAAGGAATACAACTTTCTAATAATTGATTACATAAATCCAGTGTTGCCACAGGCGGCGATATATATCGCCCGGCGATTTTTGGACTAAAGTCGGCGATATACAATATTTTTATCATCTCGGCGATATTTAAAAAAAATTACAAATGAGATATTTTTTATTACTCTTTTCCTGTATATATG
>JAYRBW010061034.1:0-10523 GCA_036023295.1 Invenusta paracnida | reverse complement strand
AACTTAGCCCCCGATACAATTAAACACCTTGTCCGTGACTGCGACGCGCTGAACCAAGTCAGACTCCTCACCACAGGGATTGGCCCAGATCCCAGCTTCCTGACCAATTGATCACATGCGGAGCAGTGAGCTGAAAGGCTCCTCAAATAACTTTTGAGCGGGAGCAACAACAACAACAACATCACAGAGCAGGTAAACTTTTATTCCGTAGCGATCAGGTTTTGACCTGTCGTATATCTTTAGCGAACACCTATCTCTATAGCTGAGCATAGCCTCATCAACAGTTACATGGGTTAGAGGATTCCAGTGAAGGGTACAGGATGCAGTGAAAACTTCCCTGATTTGTCTGACAGCGGCAAAACCGGCATTAAAATATGGAGTCTAGTAGACCATACGGTCAACTATGTTCCAACAAATATACGTGTTTATGGGTTACTTATTAATGGCAGAAGAATTCAATTCAATATTTTCGTGTTCTGAGAATCTTGCGAGAAAACGTTGTATGGTTTCGCTTATATACATATGTGAGGTCTGGATCAACCCAATATTTAAATTGATAACTGACATTGGATCTTTGGTTTTGCCTGTATACATATGTGAGGTCTGGATCAACCCAATATTTAAATTGATAACTGACATTGGATCTCAAAATATTCGAAATTACAAATTTTTAGAAAATTGTTTTTTTTTCTGACTGATATGATTAATTTTATTTAGAAATTTATTTTTATTCCTATTTTATTTGCTGAATCTATCTAATTACCATGATGTATTTAATATAATGATTTCTGATAAATTAGATAACCATATATTTTGTCATCTTTCTTGGTCTAAATTCATTGTAAAACTGAGGAAGCAATAATTATACGCGTGTGAAACGAATTTTTATAAAGTATTAATATTGTTTTTATTTACTTTTTTTTGTATATTTATAAAATAGAAATGTTTATATATTTATATTGTTTATTGCTTAAGTTAACATAAATTAGACCTAACTTCACAATATTATATATTAAAAAACATTAAAATGAAAAATATTTGAGAAGAAAATTGACTAGATTTAAATGTCCAAAACATATATATTCAATTCCATGTGACTTAAAGATAAATGTCAATAAATAGCACCATCTGAATTATTTAAATGAAAAATAGATAAATCGAAGTTAAATATGAATTTAAGAATGAATAAAGTTAAGAAATGAATTGAAGTCATCGAGGAATCGGTACGACATTGACTCCAGAATGCTCTCATAAACATAACATTCAATCTTACTTGTGTCGGTTGTAATCAATAAAATCATTTTCAAGATCGCTGAGCGCTTTCTGAATTCCAGTCTTTTCTTCTCCCTGAAAAAAATTAAAAACATATTTTAATTTTCTTGTTACTTGTGACTTATCCCGATTAAAATGGTAGCACAGGGTAAGTTGTAATTACCTTTGCTAAGGTATATATAAATTTTAATTAATGAATTAGTCGCCATAGGCTTAAGCTAATAATAATTATCTTAATTTTGCAGCGCAAATCAGTTAATTAAAGATAGAACTATTTAATTTACCAAAGTTCGAAAGTGTTTGTCCTAGGGTTAGCTAAGGAGAGCGGTGACAAAAATGGATTGTCCAAACCCGAAGGGAGCAAGTTCGAACCCTGAACCTGGATAGATAAATTTAAGACCTAATAAGTGTGATCACAATTTACCCTTATGTCACATTTATATCGGTGTGAGTAAAATAAAGGACACTGAGTTCGCCTGCGGTAATAGTATTGTTTATATCTAAGACAAAATTAGTGTTTCAGCGGGTAATATTTCTTTATTCCATATTATAAAATCCAAAATATTCTAGATTAAATTTGATAATAGCTGTTTTCCGTTTTGATGTTTAAATGTTAACAAAATGATTATCATTCTCAATGAATAACTTAGATTGTAAGAAAAATAATACATTTTTCATACACTAATAATGTGATAGTTATTAGTGCGATAAAAGAGGAATATATATCTGAATAAATCGTATAATTAAATCAATTACTTTAATTAAAAACGATAACATTTGTGTCGTAACTATACGTTAAATTTAATTGTTTGAGGCCACTCATTTCAACACAATTTCACTGTATTTATTGATTCGTTTTCATGTTCAATGTAACATGTTAAAATTTGAAACTAACAACAATAATTACAAAAACTAAGCAGAACGTAGTAGACAACAGTTGAGTGAGATTTTGTAGTTTAACTGAATTGCAACAGAATTATGTTACACAGGAAAATTAGTTATATGTCGAAGATTTTGCATTTTCAACATTATAGAAAATAGAATAAGCCTCAAGACACATGCGTATAAGTATAACACATGGAAGTTGTACGCGCTAATGATAAAAAGAAAAAAGGCATAGCTTTTTAATTAATAATTTGATTGGAGAAGATAATGAAGAGCATATTTTTTTATAAACACATGTCTTTAAGAAATCAAAGTTATAATTCGAACCGATAAAGTAAAATAATTGTATTTATTTTAATGAATATATATCAAATATATATATTATGCATTCAAATAATGTATTAATTTATATTTGTACATATAGCTAACAAACCAGAATGAATTAAATTTTTTGAGACTCAATAGAAATGGGTACATTACATTGGATAAAGTAACGGCATATTTTAGGATATCCACATTTAAATTAGTCCAAACAAATTGCTTATCTAAAATATTTCAAGAGTAATAACAAAAATAGCAACACATTTAGCATTATTAAATTTAAAGTTTTAAAGCTGATGATATTCCATGCCGCTAAATATGAATATAATAAAAAAAGTATAATAACACTATAGTTACTATCTCTAGTTTAATCTTTTCTGGATAAAATAAGCTTAGGAATTTTAAAATATTAAACTAAAAATGTGGTTTGATAAATTAAATAAAAAATAAATAAATAAAAGATACAGTATATTATATTTATAATATACTCGAACACCTAGACTAATAATTAATAACATCTGTCATTAAAAGATACACAAATGAATACGTAAGTGCATTTTTTTAATTATAAAACACTAATTTTTAAGGGAAATAGCCGTATTGTTGCTATCGTTACACTTTGAATTGATTAAAGTAAGTGAAATGCCTGAGTTGGGTAAATTGTGTCCTCCATTCTGCTGTTCAAATAGATAAAATGCACAAAAAAACAAATTTTATACTACTGATAAGGTGTCACGAAAAAGTAGTATGAAACATAGCTTTTAAAGTAGTAGTTAAGTAAATAATATTAATAAAAATATTCAGTAAAATACGTCAACCGGATAAATTGCGTGCGGCATATGGCTGTTCAAATAGAAAAATTAATTGTAATCACAATAGACGAATCTCATTTTTGTAATATGAATTACACAATTTTTATAATAAAATTTATGAATTTTGCGAAAGTTTTCAGGGTGGAATAATTATTAAAATATAACTCTTTCAATAAAATTCGTACATATATAGCTCGCACACAGATATCGATAGATATATATGAAATTTGTGCACTCAAAATAACTTGTGATACTCAAGTTAAAGTATCCACTTCAGTTGATAGTCAACATATACTTGGCACTGATTGGCTAATGATGTAATGTTATGTAAGGGATCTGTGAGATACATACCTGTTATTATTACTAATGTTTTCTGTCAAATTAAATAAAGGTTGTTTACTATATCGTTTTAGGTTTTATACAATTAGAACAACTAGTGCAAATATTCTTGAAAGGTAATTTGCTTGATGAAAGTAGTAAGGATGATTAAATATTAAAATTAAAAACGACAAGGAGAGCAAATTAAGACAATTAAACTTTAATATGTATTGATTTTTCCGGCACCTTGGAAGTGCTGGCAATATTTTCCTGCTTCAGCTTGTTCTTGGCCAACCGTTTCTTCTTTTTATGAAGCGGCCGCGACTCGATAATCATCTCCTCGAGCTCAAACGTGGGATCACAGTTGAGATGGTCGCTTGGGGGTACAAATCCGGGCGGTAGTTGCTTCTTAGCTAGTGCTTCCCAGTCCATCCCGGTCATGGCGGGGTGTTTGGCCAAAGCGTTGCGGGTGGAGAGGCGATTGTTGGGGTCTCGTGTGAGAAGAGCGGTAAGGAGGCTAGAAAGGCGGGGACAGACGCCCGAGGGAAGGGAGGGCGAGGATGAGGCTGAGAGAATGGCTTCTTTGCAGTGGGCCAGGGTGCTGTTGTGGTGGATGTCGTAAGGGCGCTGAAACAGAGAAAGAGATAAAAAGAAGGATGTATACAGATGGTAGTCTCAACATTAGATTTTTGTTTCAAGCATTGTCAGTCAACACAAAAAACATTTATATTGAATAATAAGCGATTACGAGAAGTGAATAATTATGCAATATCTTTTTGAAGGTTTTCCATAAAAAATTTCTAACTCGTTGATAGTCATCAAAATCTTGAAACCATGAACCATAAACAGCATTTAATGTTCAAAAAGAATTGACGATGACAATATTTTAGCGACCTCCATAACCCTGAATACTTACTAAACTTGCTGATTTATGTTATGTACAATTGCTAAGATAAAAAAAATAAAAATTGTAATATAATGAAGTCATAACTCTCGACTTGTATCGTTTAATATTATATTTATTTAATGATAAAAAATGTACCCTAAGCAAATATGGCAAACAACTGTTGAGAAATTGCGTTCCTGCAAGGTAATAATGCTAGCTCAAAATAATTTAACATCAATAGTTATATTTTAATGTGGAATATGTAAATATATATATCGATAATTTTGGGGGTAACTGCCCTTACTTGAAATCGGTCTATAGATTAGTCAATGTACATATTTGAGTTTAATTCTATGCATCACAGTTTTCGGAATCTACGCATACAATAGTTAACAATAATAATAATTTATTTGTATAATAAATTGTTTCAATTATTCAAATTGAATGACATACGGGAATATCATAATGACGTTAAATGTTTAAAGTGTTTTTGTAAGATTTCTAAAGCTGTAATAACATAGTAAAGAGAGTAAAGATAATTCAACATGAAAAGCTGGTAGATTGAAATCATAGATATTGTATACTCTTACTACTCTTACTACTATACTATTAATATACAATATCTATGATTGAAATAGAGTGATTAACCAGACCACAGGATTGAAGGCGAGGTACCTCGGCTCAGTTTATTAGGGCAGTTATGGAACTATCAAGTAATTGATAAACTTTTATTTATTATTTTCTTATTGTCTTACTTAACTGGGAAGTATTGTAACAAATATATATCTTTGTAATAGCTATTTGGTAATTAGACAGAGATCACGAGGAATGATTTTGAGAGAATATTTATCAATTATTTTATCGATTGCAATTGGTTTAATTAAAATGCTTAACATTTTAAAACATAACATAGAAATATTTTTGGATAACATTTTAACATAAACAGTGATTGCTTCTTTTTTCAAAACTTTTTATAAACCTAGAAATTTAACTATTTAGTTGAAACAAACTGCTTTTCTTTAAAAAAAGTCTCAAATTTTGTTTGGTTAAATTATTACAAATTTTAAAATAAGAGTAAAACAAGTGACAGAAAAAACATGTGTGTAACAATACCATATAAGAATTATACATTAACGAGTGGAAAACTGTAAATTGTAGATTATAAGATAATATTGTTTAAACAGTGTGTATTCTATATTATCCTAAGTTATGTATGTTGTACATCAGATTTAGATATATATGCAGCAATACAGAGCTAAAATAGTAATATTACCGCACCAAACTAAAATACAAACATATAAAGTCGATTTTTTCTGAAGTCAACTCAACCCAACCTAACAGGAAATAAATAATCTTCGGAAACAAACTTTTTCAAAATAATAGCAATGATTAAGTTATTAGCAATATAACATGATTTTGAAGAAAAATAGGTAATGTCAAATTAAAAGCGATTTTTACAACAGAAATTAAAAAGTCAAATAAAAGTTCATCGATATAGATGGAATGTCAACAATATAATATAATTGATTGTATAATGTAGAACATAGTGTTTCAATATTATTTTATGACAGATTTTAATTAATAACTGGGAAATAGAAAATTAAACAAATTTCAATTATGAAGTCTATCCGATATAATTAAAATATTTATTATAAAAAATATTTGTTTTATAAAATGGATCCGACAAATAATTGGATAATACATACAACGGGAGTAATTTAACAATATAACCTGGAGTTAGGAAGATAGAGAGAACAGAAGATAGAGAGAACAGTTCTTCATAAAAAAGATCGAAATTAATTAGCATATTAAATAGTAAAAACAAAATAATATGCGCTTGCAAAAAATTCTAACATCAAAATTATTTTCATTGTTATTTTACATCTAGTCAACATGACTCAGTGGACGAATAGTTTATGTGATCAATTTGTGTTATATTAATATATAAACATAACAGAAAAGCACTTTCAAAAGTTGCGGTACAATTTTGTTTTAGGTACTTGACATCACTATTAATTACAATGAATGCAAATAAAAATTTAGAAAAGTAAAATTTAGTATTATGAAAGTTTATTATACAAGCAAGATAATTCATGATACGGATAAATAACAGTAATGAGCCAAGCCAATAAAATTTAACACGAATGAGTTATAGTATCATGAAGCAGTAAACGTGAACTCCCATAAATAAAAGCAATATATTGGCTTCTCCTTATATCATACACCTGTCTATACACAGTTTCTAATCTTTAATTTATTAAATTAATAGTTTACGCAAATACAGTACACAAAACTGTCTCATTTTACAAAAATAAACGTACTTTTCAATAACAAAAATATTACAATTAACAAAATAAAAAAATAAAAACTGGCAAAATGGCAAAGAAGTTAACAAAGTATTTTTTTAAATAAAGGTAACACTACATACATAATATGTAAATGAATAAAATATTTAAATAAATGAAGTCACAGTGAAATAATTAACATTGTGTAAATAAAATAATACATCAAAGTATTTACCTATGTACATTTGGATTTAAATAATTTTTAAACATTGAAAGTTCTTAAATTTAAATAAAGCTATTTTGTTTTGTAACTTTCCAAATAAAGAAATATTTTAAGAAAAAGAAGAAACACGAGTTTATAGATGGGAGGAGTTATTTAAGGGAGGGGAACTAGCTTCGGCAAACTTATCACCATAGAGCTTCATTGTTCCAAGCAAGATAACTTATCGATGTTACACTGCAATTCAACACATTAAAATGCCGAATTACAGAAGTATCGATTTACTAAAAATTTAAACAATCCGTATTATATTGTCTAAGGGAAAATGAAGAGATGCCTTGCCTTATGTTTCACACTAAAGAGCGTTGAAGCACAAAAAGAGTAGAAAATATTACACATTGAGAATTCTCTATAAAATAGAAGTGACATTCTGTTAAAATTCCTTTTTCATAATACCGGAAATATTTAGTCATTGTAATACATCGCGTGTCGAAATATAAAAGCATCTTGTAAGCTTTTTGTGTCTATAAGGCAAGGTTCTTTCATAATATACGAACAAAATTGCGAATAAAATATCACAATAAATTTTTAATGATTACATTAATATTAAAATTATGATACAGTAATATATGTTTTTATATATTCCACATATAATTTTATGATTGAATCGATATTGACCGATAAAAAATAAATAGCATTAAGTCTTATAATATACAATAACGTACATGAAATACATTTTTTAGATAAAATTTATGTAAAATAATGTAATAAACAAGTTAGTGTAGTTTTCGTTTCATAACTATTCTAGTTTTCTACATTAATTTATTAAAATATTTATTAATTTTTTTACATATAGAAAATAACAACTCTAACTTCAATAGTACTGGCAAGTACAAATAAATTATATATAACAATCATGAAAAACTTAATTTCATATATTTATATAATAATACAAATAGACACATATTAAGTACATATCATACATGCATTAAACGGGAAAGTGAAACAGCACATTTTATCTTGTATTAAACGTAAATTAAATAAAAATCATTTACAGTATAAACCAGTGGTTGTTATAAATGTTGATTTGTATAACTATTATTATGAGTAATATTAATATACTGTATAAGTATGCTATAAACAATTTAAACAGCTTTTGTTTTAGTCTTTATTAGGAATTACAAATAATTGTCATATTACAAAATGATATTCTCATTGAAAATCGGAAAGCACAGGTATATTAATCTTCAAATAAATTTGATAAAATACTTTTTTTAGTATGCTAAAAAGTGAAGACTACTAAAATAAAAATATATTTATTATATTTATTCGACAATTCTAACGAAAACCTTTTTCTTCAATAATCAAGATGAGCAAAAATTCAGATTTCATAAAAGACTGTAGGTTTATAGACACAATATATAAATGTACAAATCTTCAGGGAATTATTGATTCAATTTTAACAACCATTTTGATGTCTGTGACCAAAAGAAATATAAAATAGCCAAGAAGAACATCTTGTTCATTTCCTTGAAATCAGTTCGGAACCCCCTTACTCAAATTTATAATACAATCACTACATAGATACGTCTTATACCTACCTAACCCGTACTTTTAAGATAATTTTCACATGGAAGATGCATACAACTAAAACCTACAGTACTCAGTAATATATAACATGCTTTTTCGCAAATACCGGATTATATAATGGAGAGTGTTTAATTATTAAAGTCCAAAATAAGGGACAGTCTTTGTCAATATTTCCATTTATTATATGATGATGACAAAATCTGTTGTAATGCTTGTGGTGGCAGTTAGATAAATAAAAATTATGTTCTTCTTTGTCTTTTACATTTTGTGTTAAATATAAAAATCAATCTTTGCCAAAATTTTGCTTGTTTGTACCATTTTTATATCGTATTAGCGTCTTTTATTTTGTGTATATTGATTTCCATGCTTTATATTAAATATTGATTACACATTACACATTAAACATTAAATCATTGCTTCCTAATTTATTTCTGAAAAGTAGATTTTTTTAAATTTTACAGCTGTGTTGTTTAATTACATAAAGATGTCATATTTTTGGTTACCCAATTTAAATAAAAGCAACTATATATTTTAAAACAAAAATCATCATTGTTTAAACATGATTGTTAAATGGGTATGACAATACTTGAAATACAATCTAAATTGTGAAAAAATTATTGATACAAGATATTTGTCTATAAATCAAATATACAAATAATCATTTAGTATTGATCTGCAAGTTGAAATGAAATAAAAAAGGGATGTAAAAATGAAAAACGTTTAGCCAAATAAACTTTTCATCATGATTAAAACAGTTACAATTTTAAAGGCTTGACAAATATACTACGATACCAAGCACCTTTAAAAGAGACCCTAACACTGTCTAAGAAATGAAACTGTCACTTTCCGATTTTCGAAATTATTTTTTGTTTCAATTTTGTTTATTGAAATAAATACTATGTAGTTAAAAACCACATCAATTCGACTAACATATGTATGTAAAAATAAATAAAATCTATTTATAATCTGTATTTCATTAGTAAAAAAAATTGGCATTGGATGCTCACAATTATTTACAAGGATAGAAGTAAAATAATAAAATCCTGTTCAACTATTAAAGTTAAATTCCAATATCCAGACATGAAAATGAAAGGTTAGGAAATGCAAGGAAAACAGGCAAAATTTTTATTTGGTATTGATTTACTATACAAAGGCATTTGATACAGTAAGTCACGATCACATGTGGATCCCGCTTAACAAGATAGGATTCCCATATCACATAACTGAATTACTAAAATCACTCTATTCCAGTCAAAGCTCCACTGTAAGAATAGCGTTTGGCGACTGCGAATGGTTCAAGATAGGCGCCAGGGCGTTAGGCAAGGATGTCCAGCATTTTTACACTTGTTCAACACTTACACCGAAAGCACAATGAGCAATGCACTCCGTGATTTCAATTAAGGTCCAATGATAAATGGCACGTTGCTTAACAACCTTTGATATGCTTATAACACTACCATAATCACTACATCACATGAAGAGATGCAAATCTTAATTCAGAAAGGGCAAACAGCAAGTGAAAATGCTGGTTTATTCCTAAATGTAAAGAAAACTAAATTTATGCAGGTGGTCAACGGAGAAACACCAATTAACAGTAAATGGCGAGAACATTGAAGATGTTAACGAACTCAACTTCCCGGAATCCTTTATTACGAGCCGCGGAGGAAGCACCAAGGAAATAAAACGGCGGATTGGCGTGGCACGCACACCGTTATTCGATCTCAACAACTTATGGCGTAGCCACAACATAGTTAGTCTCACCACGAAGATCCGACTGATAAACTGTTTGATCTTCTCGATTGCAACATACGGATGTGAATCCTGGGGTGGTATTCATAAACGGGGCGCAAAATCGGAGAAAAAATCGGGGAAAAATCGGGGATGTAGCAGAGAAGAGGGAAAATTGGTATTCATCAACATTTGGGGGAAAATGA
>JAYRBW010061033.1:0-10523 GCA_036023295.1 Invenusta paracnida | reverse complement strand
GTAAAACTATGTACAAATACAATGTATAGTTAGGTAATCAATTATTTGTTGCACTAGTTACGTTGTAGTTTGAATGGGAGAATTGTTATGTTTAGTAAAACTATATAATTTATTTTAACAGTTTATAATCAGGTATCTTATGAGTATTATTGTGAGTGGGGTCGCTAGCGACCCCTCGGTAGTTAGTTTTGGGATTTTTTAAATCGTCTATAGCTTGTAGTAGCAGTATGCCAGTGAAAAAAAATTATGGCATAGTTTTACCAACATTCTAGGCTGGAAATTCAGGTTAACCGAAATCATTTATCTGATTGCATTTTTTCAGAGAGATTAAAAGAGTAGTGCGCTGGGGTCGCTAGCGACCCCACGGTAGTTAGAAGGTTAAAAGTCTTTTCACTGGGATATATATATAATTTCAACTAATTAACTAATGATGAAAAAAATTGCATTATTGAGACTATCAGAATTTATCTACATTTTTAAATAATGAGGCTGCAATGAATTGAATTTTAAATTAGTTTTAAAATAGTAAAATAGATCATTTTAGGTTACAGATATTGCAAAGTTTTAAACGAACTCTGTACATATTTCAATCGATATTAAAAATATATATGTGTGTCAATGAAGCGTATGTTTATATTTGTGTATATATACCCGAACAATAGTTTTACTATCAAATTATAAGCACGTAATACCTTTTAAACCCAAATTACCTTTCAATTGTAACATAGTACTATCTGATGAACAAAAACAAGTATTGGTAACTTGTGAAATGAAAAAATAAAAGCCACAATAAAAAGAGAAAGTTTATTAAAATGTTTTTTTAAGGGTGTCTTTAATAAAAAAAAATTTTATTCTCGCTTTTTTATTTTTATAGTACTATCTATATAATTGTCTTTGTATACAAGAAAATTGCCAATGAAAGACATATTAATTATAGATGAGTGTTAATTAGTGTGCATGTAAAATTTGATTAACATTTATAATTATTAAAAATGTATATATGTACTATTAACTTTCAAAGACTTCCCTTATAGATAGATATTAAGTAGGGCAATACATGTATTATCAACAAAACATGCTGCACATTTCATATAAAACAAGTTATTTTGTGACATTTGGAACAATTTATTTTTAAGGATACTGTTGCTTCGTCTAGTAATCTGTTTACAGACATCTTCTATAAACAAACGGAATGCTGCATCAAACTGTAACATATGAGTGAAATATGGAATGTGGGCGTTTTAGACGTTTGTAATTATTGTAATGGAGGGATGTTATGTTAATATATATGTCGAAGGTGCTGCTGCATTGTGTCTGCGATTATGAATATTACTTTCTTATTTAACTATGATATACACACGTGCGCAATATAAGGATTTCTAATTATAATATGTACACTATTTACTAATGTTAAAATCAAAATTAGTGTGTATGAATGCATGTGTGTATATGGTATATTCCTATGGGTACTTATGTACGTCTTTTATAGATTTAAAATTCTCTTCTTGATTGAGGTTACTATGGTAATATGAAATCTAGTTCGACACGTAGGTATTCCTAAAATATCTATGCTTCTTACTTGTGTCTGTCAAATAATCACATCATTATTATGATTGAAGTTAAAATGTCGTTCCTGCACTTATGTATAACAGTTTTTGACGCGTAATACCATTTATTTTTTTGAATGCTTCAGGCAATGTTTTGTAACATTTATTTAAATCTGTTACAAAAATAAGTATAGTTTTATCTAGGAATTAGTTAAACAAGTATATATATATATAACTGCTTATATTGTAGTAGGCCCTATTTTATCCCAGTATATGCAAAATATGAAATACATTGTTATGCAGAACTTTTGCGTACCTTGGACAAATAATTAAAAAAAACTCACATATATTTTTATGCATATATCACTATAATAATACTAAAAAACAATATGCTATCTATATTACATGTTTAAAGCAAAAATTGTAAATATTTGATGGATAGTGATTGTCTTTTAAAAAATTTAGACTTTTCGGTTAGGGCGAAAATTTTGGACAGATTTTGAAAAACAACTTCTTCATCTGCTTTGAATTATTTTCACTATAAATTTGACAAGTATAGTGTTAGCAATGTTTCCAGTATATTTTCTTATATCATGGTGACTTTTGCCTATAAACTTTATTCTTGTATTTTGCCTACACCCGTATTGATTTATTTAAATACGTATGTAATGTACTTGCGTGCATGTACATTGCTTGTACAGAGCTCGTCTACATGGTACACACGTTATGCACAATAGAACAATTGATTTTAATAATTTAATCGGTATCATGCATTTACATTACAGAGAGAAGAGAAACTTTTCTTTACATAGTTCTTACTGATCTATTTCTATATCATTTCCGTTACATTTCTATTGTTAAGGACTAAATAGTGTATAATGACGACACTTTATATATCCTTTTATATATTGTACAATATATATGTACTTCACGGGTGATTCCCCCGTTTCCTCATTTTATGGTATTTGCTACATCTAGACCTGACTACTATGAGGGTGGTCACTAAGTTTATGCAATTTCTATTAAAAAATAATATAATACCTACATAGATAATGATCATATTTCTGAAAACTATAAAAGGATCAATGATGTCTGTGAAAATATGTGCCGTACTATACTGATATTTTGGCTTAGAAACTCACGTTTGATTATAATTAAAGGTCAAAATTCAATTTGAAACTCTTTTGAGGGTTGGTGGTTCACCAGCTGCCTTCCATTGGGATGATTGTTGTTTACTTTCAGGGTAAAAACAGTCAATTCAAGATTCATCACCTGAGATGATATTGCGGGTTGTTCTTTGGTTGCCATAACGATATCTGAAGAGAGTATCTTGACATCTGTTCCATTGTGAGCATTTGAGGAACCCAATTTTCGGACACTTTCCTCAATTTCAATCACTTGTGTAAAGGTTTATTAAGACATCTCTTTGAAATTCCCACAATAGCGACAATCATCTCCATGTTAGTTCGTGCATCTTCATTGATCAAATTGCAAACGATATCTTGCTAAACTGCAGTTGTGTCTGTTAGAGGATGCGACCAGGCCAGGCTGCATCTTCGAGACTTTTTCGACTACATTTAAATTCACTGTACCAAAAAAGACAGTTCTTCGAAAGGAGCTTTATTACTAAAAGCAGTAGATAGTCATTGTGCAGATTCACAGGATTTTAATCAGGAATTATTGTCATAATAAAGCATTGCTCTAAAATGTTCTTTAGTCAAATTCATACAGAAATAGTGAAAACAAATTAAGACTAATTCCAGCTAAACTCAAATGTAAAACTCTTTTTTAAATTTAAATTTTGAGGCTAAACAAGAAGATATTGACAGACATTTTTCAGAGAAATATGTCTAAATATTACTTAATCAATTTAGTAAACTCCACTTTAATGTTGACTGCTTACAAATTAATGTGACAAATATGATTTGGAATGAAACATATTGCCTTTGTCTTAAAATTAACAAATGTTAATAATAATAATAATAATAATAATAAGTGATTTATTTTATAACAGCACCTTAATGAAAATTTAGGTACAATAAGTATGTATGTATGTATAAGGAAAAAACGTGTAGAGGACATAATTGTATTATATAACACAATTAAAAATAATAATACGATATGAAATAAAACGTAAGGTAATATTTATAGGTGTTTACATATAAATCTAGACATGATTTAAGAACAATACACGGCCTGATTATGAAAATGTCACCCTTCTTCATTGTCAAATCAATTGGCGAAAAAATCAATTGTTTTGGCGAAACCGTTCTGTCTAACCTCCATCCATTTAATGTCTCTGGATTATAAAATATTAGTTTATAGGTTTGCAATCGTTTGTCGCCATTTTTGAGCTACTGTAGATATATTCGACTCTTGATCTTTAGAAGTGGCACCACAGCTTGGCTTTGAGTGTTATTCGTCTATTCATAATAGTTTTATGCATAGGTAAGAGGATATGTAAAGAAACAACTGTCAGATTAAATGTTAACAATGAATATATCATTCTTATGATTATTTTAAGGACCCATAAATATATGTAGCAGTTAATAACACCATTTAGTTATTCAATTATTATTTGCTACTGTAACTTTGAAGATATAAGTTATGTATGTTGGCACAAAATAAATTAAGATTATGTTAAGCTTAATGGGGTTAAGTAATTTTGTAAATGTCGACTTTTGGATAAATTTTTATATTACACTAATTGCTTTTATTATAATTATAAAATTGTTATATATTACATCTGAGGATGGCGAGATTTGCCTTTCATAATAATACGCTCTGTGCCTAATATGTGTTGTCCATGAATGCATTAGGTATATGCATATCGACACTATTAATACAAAAATGTAATGCATTTTTATACATTAATAAATCTTATTTAGGTACATTGTGCAATTAATTAGATAGTTTGAATTAATTCCTACTTTTATAATACAAATATTTTCAAATGAATCTATATTAAGCAATTTAAATACACTTTTACAACAAATATTGATCGAAAGTTTAATTAAAGTTCTCTGTTTGTTTTATCTTATATAAATGCATACCTATATATCAACGGGTTTTTATGGCAACATTTATTGTCGTAAATTTCATGATGTACTTTATTATTCACAGTTCAATGTAGGTACATAAAAATAAACATGTTTTTTATTTCCTATTTGTTTACTTTACATAAACATTTTACTCTGACATAGAACTATTTTTTAATATAATCTTTAATAGATATATCAACATTAATTTCAAACAATGTTTTACATATGTATTAGTTTTTTGCGTTTTTTAGATATTTAACCTACATTTTTTATATTTCAGATTATTTTCAATTTTAATATTTAATGAAAAATATGATTAAAATGATTAAAATGATCAAACACGTAAAATCCGTCTGTTTGAACAGAGGAATAATTAATTAAATCACAGAAAACATCCGAAAACTATTGCGCAAAATAAAACATTTCATAATTAATCTTTTGATATCAAATACCGAACGAACACATTCTAAATCTAATGTTGTATGCACATTTGAGAGTAGTATCATGATCTATAGTTAAACAAAATAACAGTGCAAACAAATAGCGTTATGCTATTTAGAAAGTTCATATACACATGTAATCGGGGTGCTGTTTCATCAACTCATAATCTGACCTGTTTAAACAAAAATTAGAAACTGCATCAGTCGACAAACGCAATGAAATATGCCATTAACGAAGTTTTAATACAGCACTGTAATGTTGCATGCGAATGCTTCATTATATACATACTTAATGTTATCTCACAAGAATTCTTGTCGACATTCAGACTCGCAGGTCCCCTGTATACTTTACCTCCTGTTATGAATCTCCCCAAGGGAGGAGTCAGCCAGGTACATGTTTTCTGGGAAATATCTTTCGTGACAGCGTCGCCAAATTCAAGTTCTTAAGCATTTCTGGCGCCAATTGCTTATTTATTCATTAAAATTTATGTATACATGTTATTTAGTAGAGTAAATTAAAGGATATGGCAAGCATTGGGGCACTGACCTACATATTTTAATAACTCCAAAATTATTTGTATTTGATATTTTTCTTGAAACAATACATTTACAGGTATTACAACATCACTAGGATTTATTCGAAATAAAGAATTCAGAGAGGAAATATATTTCCACAGTACAGAAAATGTTAAAGTTTTATGAAAATGTTATTATTTACACGAATGAGCAATAAAAACATTATCTTTTAATTATTTGCAATTCTTGTAAACTTTTTTACAATGTCAGCGGAAATTAAAGTAGCCCATTGAAATAAATGTGTATGTAATATTCGAAATCAAGGTATATATAAACGAAAATATTTTGCAACAAATATTATGTAATCTATGTATTAAATACAAGTTTAATATAAACATACAAATATGTCACTATTTCACAAAAAAAAGTAGGAATTTTGGACAAATTTATATCAAGAGTAATAGGACATTTTTTTAATATCAAAAATGAAGATATAAATATATGGTACATTTATGGACAGATTGTTCCGTGGACCTTTTCTGATTATTATTTTACTAATTGAAGTTAAAAAAATTAAATTGTCTAATATTAAATTATTAAAATCTACTTGGTGTTTTGGGAGCATTTGTTTATTGTTCTATTTAGTTTACGTGTGAGGAATTTGGTTTACATGTTTGAATAAAGTGAATTTATCTTTGCCTTTAAATATTTTAGCCTTATGAATTTTTTTAAATGTGGTAAAAGCAACATATTTTTCTATCTAGTGTGTGTTACAATCCCATATACGTATATAATTGAACACCTACAAAGTTAGTTTACAGTATAAGCACAATTATTTCAGTAATACATAATATATTTTACTGAGTAAAAATGATAATACAATCTTTGACTACAGTTTGAAAGGGAAACTTATCTCGAATACGAAAACCAGACGAATTTAGATAGGCTTGAAATATATATTTATAAAAGTTGCATCAATTAAGCCTCGAAAATGAGAATTTATTTCAGCGTGAATGTATGTCTGACATCTTAATTGCCCTCGTAATTTGCATATTGATAGTTCAACATACATGCGTTTATCCAATATCTATGTGACACTCTGTTTTTATATATAGCTCCATATCTGCGCAATGATCGTCTCCATCTAGTTTCTAGTGTTCAATTTATTGGACAAGTATTATTATGTATTATTACTTGTAAGAATCAAAATACACATATATAGACATATAATAATTTCCCAAACTTGAAATATTTTATATTTTCTGTTTAAATATGTTGCAAACACTTTTTAGTAAAAGTTGCTTCAGTATATTATGACACATATATCTCTTATAAAGCGCTTTATTTTATTTTACATAACTTGTACAAATTCTTGACGGTATCCAGCTCGACCACTGTATGTGCCTCTGGCTCCCGTGGACTACTTATGTATTTTTGTACTGATCTTGATTCTGTGTTATTTCTTACCTAATTGGTTTGTTGCCCTCAAATATATTATTATTATTATTATTATGCTTACAGTTATAATTAACATTGTACTAACCATGAAAGCCGAGTGCCACTTTCGGATCTGTTTCTTGGTGAAGTGAGTCTTCTGAACAAGATAGGCTTCATCAGCACACACGGATTTCGATCCGAGAATTCCCATTTTTACCTCAGGTCTATTTTATTCTCTCTAAAAAGTAATTATATCCTTTACCAAAGTTGCTGGAGAATCACAAGGGTACCAGTATAAAATACCGGAGTTTTAAGTAGTAGTTAACAAATGTAAATCCGGAAATGTTGTGATCACAATTGATGGCACTGTCCTAGCTGAGGATATTTTTGACACTAAAACGGCTTTAAGAAGTGGCTCGTTCTAGTAGTACTTCCAAAATTATATGAACTGTTCTTATTATTTATGAAAGTGGGGTGGTTGAGTGATTCAACGTTGAAGCCGGGAGATGTGCTATTGACGTGAAGGTTGACGCTTAAAATTTCTTCTCTCTAGAGTGTGGGAGAGCGAGAGAGAGAGAGAGAGAGAGAGCGTGGTGGGGAGAGAGAAAGGACGACTGAAGATTATCTCAGCAGACAGGAAGAATGGGCTATAATTGGTCCACGGGATAAATTTGCATACGAATTGAAACCCTTAGCTAAAGTGCGCGGCGCAATTAAACTCCAAATAAAGTAATAGTTTGCTCATGTCTTTCTATGCTGTCAATACTATCATTTTAAAATGTAGTCCAGATGTTTAACCCATTGGTTTAGTCCTCGAAACATCTTGTGTGTCCAATGAAATACTCGTATGGGAGAAATGAGTACAACATCACATTAGCAGCGTCCTATCATAGCCGATTCCTTATGCGTTTAGTAAAAAAACGTATTATCTAACCTTTATATAGTAGCTATGAATAATTTAGAGGAAAGTTCTCACTGCATGCATTAGTTTCTTTAGGGTTAGTAAATTTTAAAGTAGCAAATAAACAATTAGATATCCTATTGCTGCACAACTTTTCGTTTGCATTTACAGTCGATGTTATATAAAACTAATCCTGCGTATCCTGATTATACATTAGATTTTTAAATCTCGAGTATAATTAAGCATGATACCGTATAATACTGATCGTATGAATTCATTTGAACAACTCTTTATAACTTAATTCTCAATACAATCTTCAAATCAAATATTTATAAGCATTACCTATACCTACTTATGTTTGTATCAGAACTTTTAATTCGTTATGTACCTACAATAATATTAGTTAGAAGACTATTTATTATAAATCCAGATATACTGGACTTAAAATAATAATCAAACTTGCTTTAAAATTAAAAGAAGCCAGTCATATTCATAACAGTAGGTATTATTGAAGGCAATATTTTACTGAATTAAATAATCTATTCAAATTTCAATGAAATTAAACAAAATTAGATTCCCTAAATAAATATTTAGGTAATGGTGCATTTGCAGACTTCAATTACCAATACCATCTTTGAAGTACCTAAATTTTAATTTTTAACAGGACAATACTATGAACAATTTTTATTATATTTAAGGACCTAGAATATAATGCAATTATGCATCTATAAATATCTCCATGTATATAATTAAATTTTTTTAATGACACATCTTCAAATATAAATTAGTAAATAATTTCTTACAAGTTTAACTTCGTATTTTCGAATGGATTCCCATTACAGTTAGTTATTCTCGCTATAAAAATTATTTTAGTATACTTTATTTAGTATATTTTGTATTTATAATAAAATTTGAAATATTTTCATGTTAAAAATTCTTAAATTAAATAACGAACTACTACTAAATTAATGAGTAATGATTAGTAACGCATTCCATTATTATAAAAAGACTATTAATCTCAGTAGTTATCTTGCGAAGAGAAACTCATGTCGAAGAAATACTCATGATACTATAAGATATTTTTATAGTATTATTATCTAGTTTTAGTAGTTAATTTAAAATATCAATTAAAGGTTGAGATAGTAAAACTTTTAATTTGATGATATTAAATGGGGCATCTTAAGACTATGAATCATTTTTACCAAGCATTAAAATATATATTAAGAATTTTTAAGTACATACACATACTTTAATATTTAATCATTTTAATATCATTTATACTCACAGGATGGGGCTCCTCGACACTCCAGTCTGGAGGCGGGGGAAGTCCTCAACGAACACTTACAGGAACGTCGCGGAAGACTGAAGGACACTCATGGGAAACAATGGAATGCCCAGCAGAGACACCTGATTTAACGCCTTGCGATTATACATTCGTACCAAAGTTTATCATTTGCCTGTTATGACTTAACTAAGTTTAAATGCACTTGGAAGGCAGATTGAAGCAGAACTGTAAACAGGTCCATTGGATATGTTCAGGAATGCCTGTGTGACTTCTTCGAGCGCAATGTATTGCACAAAATGAAGGACATTTTGAAATCAACATACTTTGTTATAAATATGTATTGCATCATTTCTCTCTCTCTCTCTCTCTCTCTCCTCTGCCTTTGCAAATATATCTCTTTTTTTGAATATTATCTTTTTATGTTGAATTCTTACATAAGTTAATGACTTTTGAAATACCCTGTATATATACGTATTATAGCTGTAATAATTTATACTATAATTTAGTCAATTTTACATGTTACACATACACCAAAATGTATATTCATTTAATTGATAATATGTACAAATTTCATGAGCATTTAAAGTTGTATAGTAATAATAGACGTTCGATCTCCTTGATAGACCATTGAACATCTTGGGGGCATTACGTTTCTCTTCCTCTCATGGGATCGTTCGCTAAAGTTTTTATTTGCGATTAGATTGAAGGTTCCAGTTCCGTTTACATGAAGTTGCTCATGTCGACTTTGCATCTGCCAGTCCTTCTTCTGGAATCTGCAAGTTAAAGGTGGTGAGAAAAGTATGGGGATAGAAAGAAAGTGAGGCAAGAATGGAAGAAAATCGGAAATTCATGCAATACATAGTTTTTTTTTATTTAATCAAAATCAATTTGAAATTGTAAAACATAATCTTATATTCAAAAATTGTTGTCGAATGGCCATTAAGGTGTATTGAGTAGTAATAATGACGGATACTCTATATTCTATATTTACACTGTCATTTTTCTGAACTAGGTACGCCTAGCTATAAGTGTCAACTCGGTTAAATATAAGGGAGATCATAAATGGAGATACTTTCCCTCTGTGTAACATAGATAGGAAATCCAGGTAACTATACCTGACACAGGAATTGTAGTCTTACAATCTCCAGGTATTATCTCTTGGTCCTGATTTGAGTATGTATGCTTGGATCAGTTAGAAAGATAGAAAGTTGTCTTATTCTATAACTGACAGACAAGATTTTTAACGACATTCTGTAACATATTGTATCCGATGGACATGTTTTTAACCCTATTTGCTCTACCTTGGCTTAAAAGGGCCACCTAGTTATAAATTGAGCTATAGATAATCTCACAGTA
>JAYRBW010061032.1:0-30986 GCA_036023295.1 Invenusta paracnida | reverse complement strand
CAAAACAACCTGCAGGTATACCTAAGTATTTTTCTCAAATTGAGAAATGAACTGCTGTGGCTTGGTTGACACATTTTACCATCTCTTTATATATACATTTTTATTTGTCACGTGCATGATCTTAAGTTCAAATCAAATGTGTCATGGAAAATAAACTGGCATTGGCTTAATACTTTCAAAAGGTCTTCCACGGTCACTGACATTGTTTATTTATTATATATATATATATAATTATACCTTACTAATCTTATATAAAAACAAAACCTATACATATATATAAATTATAAATGTTCAAGGAAACAATAAAATATTAGAATACTTACGTTGGAAAACATATATTTTTTGCTTTTAATTAGCGCAGTATTTATTAAACTATATTTAAATAAAACCAAGGTCAAATCATAAATAAACTATTATGACTAAGCTAAGCAACTTACTAT
Source organism: Invenusta paracnida (assembly GCA_036023295.1). Taxonomy (NCBI): domain Eukaryota; kingdom Metazoa; phylum Platyhelminthes; order Proseriata; family Coelogynoporidae; genus Invenusta; species Invenusta paracnida. Next base: position 30,546 of record JAYRBW010061032.1, on the reverse strand, counting down.
TTTTTCGTACTATAATGAATGATACACTCAATTTTAAGCGCAAGCTTCACGCGGTTATGCATGCTTTACATTGCATAGCTCATGCTTTACACTCATAAATCTTAAGCTTTACGCTGTTAAGCATGCTTTAACTTTAACTTAACCTAACTATAATTTGTGTTTATTAATAATATATTAAATGTACATGTGAACATACTCACCTATTTATTATTTAATCAATGTATGTCTGTTTATTACTTACTTTCAGCATAATACATGTCTGATATAGACTGAGTTGTGTTTTATTCCAATGGTAAAGCATTCGAGAACAACATGAATTCGTTAGTTTTTTTCTCCTTTCAAATTTTTTTATTCGGAAAACCTAAATTTGGAAACCAGGGAAGTTATTACAAAACATTTTAAATAATAATTGAATCATAAGATTCGCGGATATAAATGTGGTGCTTTGCAATGACATTCGCTGTTGTGAATATATAATAGTAAGATAAATTATCAAGGCTTCCATTCTACTTGCCGTTAGTAAATTGAAATTATAAGTAAATAGTTGTAATAAATTCCTAATCAGCTTTACATCTATGTAACCGACATAATTAATTTTATCAGGCCAGTTTTTTTGTGGAAAATACCATTGTAAGTCAGAGGCTCATAATCATCGGATAATATTGTTTGAGAAAAATAAATTCAGTTCATCTGGTGATATTAAAAAATATGAAAAGGCTTCATGACATACCCGGGTTTATAATAACATTCAATTGATACAAATTCTATCTAAAAAAGTTAAAATGCGTTCAAAAATCAAGACTGCAACAACTCATACACTTGCATTGGCCTATTTATAATTTTTTCGAGAAGCACATATTTTTTTGTAGTTTCGCATATATTTGAGTATATTAATTTAAAGTATTATAACTAATCGGTTTATGTTCTTTTTATTGAATTTCTATGGACCCTATACAGTTTTTATTTATAAATATAGACTGGAAATTGTTCTAATAGCTTTAGAATTTCAATCATAAATAGCGGCTTTCTCAAATTGCTCATGAAAGTATTTTAGTTGAAGTAAAATTCCTTTAATCTTAAAGCATATACAACTCTTGTTAACGATTTCAATCTCTGTCATGTGCAGAACACTCTTCTTATTATATAAATCAATATATGTATACTTATATATCTTGCATCTAGTAATACGAAATTTGGTTGCGCTTATTAACTCACCTGAACCGGAACATGCCATGTCTCCCGCAATCAACCAACAATATACCGAGGATCTGCCGTTATTCATGCAGAAAGCTCAAGAATTCACAAAGAAACACGCAATCGGACCTTCAAATTAATTGCAAAATACCTTTCTATGTGTACACGCACATGGATAACGTCTTCATTTTCACTTTTTGAATCTACTTGATGAAGATTTTGTTGGAAATTCTTTTTTGTGATTATTTAGATACTGTAAGTCAGAGACATTTTAAAATATTATTTGTTGTCTAATGACATTTAAGATATTTACACGCAATACGAAATATCAAAACTGTGTTTTTATTATTTGAAAGTTATTAAGTGGTATAACAATTTCACCTATTTTAAAGTGATCAGTCTGTCCCATAGTTAAAAGAGATATGGAAAACGGGTAACAAAATTATTTTAAAATTTAATGATTTATAATTTATTTTAATGTTGTACATATAAATAATTAATTTTATCGTGAAGTGTTTATTTGTTTCGTCTTTCTTTTTTATTATTGTATTAATCCTATGTAGCAAACAATTTTCTCTATTTATTGTAACCTACACTTAACAAAAATTGTGAAATCTTGATGTTACAGTTTATTTATAATAATAGTTATTGAATACTTTTGATTATAGCTTTTTCAATACTACGACATACATATATACGAATATTGTTTGTGTATGAATTGAACATATTATATAATATGTATATGTGGCATTGCAAATTTTTAAACAGATAAATTCTAATATGTTATGGCTTTGCACATTGCTGTACTAATTTTCTTAATATTCAATAAACGAATGATATTGTATTAAATATATATATGTATTTTTGCTTACTTTATTTTTATCAAGTCTCCATATAAATGCAACTGATAACAAATTTTGAAAACTAATTGTCTTTCGTGACATTATTTGTTTTCATTATGAATATTTAAAAAATAACTCAGAGAAATTTATTATTATGGATATTGATAAATATTTCATATCCCAGCCTACGAAATAGGTTTTTTTAATATAAATGACTATATAAAATTATAATTTTTTAAATAATTAATAATTAGCATTTTTACTCTTAACCATGCATATTTTCAAGCTAAAAATAAATGTTATAATTGCAACAGTTACAAATAGATAATGTTACTTTTAATTATTAACTTAGATTGACATTAATATATAATTGCTATTATCTTAATTTATTTAGCAACTTACTATCCAATCAATTCAGCTTTGACTGCATTAAAATATAATTAAATATACATTTAAATACACATGCTTAATATCTATTAATCCAAAACAATTTTAGTGCACTCGACAACGGCTATATAGAAAACTAAATTTCTCCTAAAGTAATGAAATTATTTAATTGTTCGTGAATTTAATACGTTTAGTATGGTTTTTGTTTTATAAAGCATCCTTACCGACAATTACAGTCTTCAGTGATAAAATCGAGTCAAATTTTACGACTTAAAACGTTTTAATCTTATTGTTCACTCATCGAATTCCATGCTGGTAAAGTGTGGATTGTTGTCTTTGACTCAGTCACGTCAGCCCTATTAAATTACAAGCCTCTGGGAGATTTCCTTGCTTTGAGTAATAATTTATAATATAGTGGCTTTCCTCTATATTTGAAGGGAGGAACCACTTCTGAAAGACTGATTGATGCAGGTTCCACAAGTGATTTTCAGCGCGTGGGCTAAGGCCGGGTGTGTATTTCGTCCAAGCCTGTTACTGCCAAGAGGTTTCATTGGCACAATGGCTGTGTTCAGCTTTTTGAAGTTAGAGCAAGTGTGACCATGAGGAAACTGGATTTGTTGTTCCTGATTCTATGACTCATTAATCTTTTTTGAAATGAAGTCTAACATTCTCATAATAGTGATTGGTAAAAATATTAGTCTTCTTTTGGTCAGTGTTGATAGTTTCCCTTTGTAGACAAAGGACCGTATTCTCGAAAGCGTGTTAGGACTATCCGTGTTAAATATTGGACTTAATACCTACTATGTTTTAGTAACTCGTATTCTTGAAAGCGAATTAGCGTCACACGGTTATTTTTAACAGTGTGTTAGTGGAAATACTATTCCTGGCCGAGGCAGTATTAAACAGCGTGTTAAGCTATATTTAATTAATAAAATTCCTGTTTTGAAATTCATTTCGAATTAATTGTTCTTGTCAATTTTCATTTAAATGGATATTCTTTAAATAAACGAAATTGATAATAATAAATGACAACCAATTCCGAATAGGATATTCAGGGATCGTCAAAACCATTTTGACATATATAATGAAACTGAATTTAAATCAAGATATATCGATTCCATAAAGCAACTATAAGAAGGTTGATTGATATGTTGTTTGATGTTATAAGAAGACCAACATTAAGACACAGTCACTCTCTCTCACCTGAAACTCAAGTAAGATATTATTATTTAAAATTGAACATTTAATAAATTAATCATAGCAAATGTGTAAAAAAGTTTACAATGTGATTCAACAGAGAAATTGTGAATGAAATGAATTATATACATAATAATATGTAATTAAAGACCAAAACGAATAGTTGTTGTATGAGGTAGCTTGCGTAACATTATCTATACGGGGGGTTACAATGGATGATTGTTTTCGATTGACATAAAACATTTCTTTTGCATTAGCAGCTCGGATTTCTGCCTGAAGCAGTTCACGTTTCATTGAATATTCCATTTTTAAGATATCCATTTTCAAATTGTGTTCTTCCATGTGCCTATTCTTTACATTAATTAATGTTTCATTTTCTTTATTAGAATCCTTGTTTTTCTTGGGGTCTTCTTTTGCTTCATAGTCAGATTCTTCTTCCGCCTGTTCTACATTTTCACTGGGTAAAGGCTCATCAGATACGATATTTGAAGCGGATGCATTAATAACTATGTTATGCAGAAATTAAATCCTGGAATTTTAGCAGTGATGAGAATACCAATACAATGGCCTGTGAACTGTTAAATGAAATACGAGAAAACGAAAGCCTTCCCCGTCGTCAATTTTCAGTAGAAGAGCTTAAATTATTAACAGTCAAAAATGTGCTCGCCGTACTACTCTTTCAACCTCATTATTCTATCTTTTTTGGGGCAAATGATTAGCCCTTGTTTATATAAAAAAACCTGTGATTTCTTTATTCTTCCAAGTATACGTCGGTTACAACAACTTTCTCGAGCCATTAATGTACAAATGAACGAGGTGGATAAGTCGTATTTTTTTGTAAGAATATCTGGGCTTGGAAATTTCAAACGCCATGCCATCTTATTAATGGATGAAATTTACACACCTGAACATATAGAATATTCAAATTTGAAGTTTATTGAGCTTACGGAAGACGGTAAGATCGTAACGACAGTGCTAGCTTTCATGGTGCAATCCCTTACTTTCGATTTCAAAGAAATTGTAGCTTTGGTTCCTGTTAAAAACCTTGCTTGTAACAATCTTCGATCGTACTTCGATTCTATTCTTTCTGAATTACACGAGTTTGTTTTTATTTACGCCGTCTCTGTTGACAATTCGGCAGTTAACAGATCATTTTATGTACATTTGTGCAGTAATAATTTAACTATAGTAGTGTTGATCATCCTCTACGCTTTGATGAAACTCTCTGTATTTTGTTTGACTATACACACAACCAAAAAACACTTTCAACAATTTGATTTCTCGCAAAATGTTTCGTTTTCCCGCATCTGCATCTATATGGACTGCTAATTTCAACGACATTATTCAGCTTTATGCTAAGGAAGAAGCAAAACGACTGCATCGCTCACAAACTTAATAATACAGCATTGTCACCTGTGAATGTACAAAAAACATCTGTTAAGCATAGCTTGGCAGTTTTTCATAAATCGACAATCACTTGTCTTCATCATCACGATTTTTAAATACCTAAAAATTCGTGGAATATATCTCGCATCTATGGAAGGTCGTTAGTTGTTTGTACACCAAGAAAAGGCATCGAAAATTAGATAAATATTGTGATCCAATTCAATGTGAGAATGACTGGAAGATCGAATATCTTCGAGAAGCAGCGAAGTTTTTTGTTCATGGAAAGAGCAATATTCGACTCAATGCCTGACTTCTCAAACTTCAAAAGCCTGTGTCTAAACGTTTGAAGGACTTTTTGATTTAGCTTCGGAATTGATAGTAAATTACAGGCAAAAATACGTTTTATTGGGCAAATGCAGCTTAGATCCTAATGAGGGACGCTTTGGTTGGTATCGGCAACTGGGAGGAGCCAATTTCTTCATCTCTTGCAAACAACTTCTGGAAGGAGAGAAACAAATTCGCATGTTGAACCTTCTCAAGTCCGACATTAACCCAGCTCAACTGTTGAAAATCGACGAGACCACGGATGAGGAAACAACTTCGGACGAAGAATTCATTCTTGACAACAGTGGACAGTGATGACCAGTCTGTGGTTTTTTCGTTGCTTGTTACATTGGCAGGAGCATCAGCAGAAAGCGTCGGCGTGAATCCTACAAACTTTTACTATAGTGGAGGACAATGTAGTGGAAATGAAAAACATTTCGTATGATGCTTCGCAACTTCATTTTTCTGTTGATCGGAAGGTTTGTGTGTTCCCAGCAATTACTGTTTTACAGTATGTTGTCTAGCTTATTTGTATTTTTTACAATTTCAGAATTCGTGTATGTCCAAAAAACTTTTTAAATGTGTAAATCAACAATCTGCGTTTGTTTCATGTATTCTTTCTAAACTGAAGACCAATGCACTAACTGAGTACCTACTGTATGTTTCTTGTCATCAGGGAAACTGTGTTTTGTAATTTATATTACGATCGATTTTTAATTATTTTGCAAAGAATTTGAAACGTCAATTGAATACACCGCCAAACTTGCATGTAGTGCCAGTCTGTTGATCCCAAACTTCGGAAGTTACAGTCTCTTTCAAAAGATGAGCCTTTCTTTCGTTTAATGTTAATATTTCACCGCACGACTTTTTGTAACATAATCACTTCAATTAATTCGGTATATTTATTTATATATTTTAGTCCACTGATCCTCAATAAAACATAAATTTATATTTTCTTTTAAAAACCATAATTTTTTTATTGTGCTTGTATCTTTTGATACTGTTGTAACTCCACCATAATGTTCACTTTTTATTTCAGCACATATTTTATGTTCTCGTTTAATTATTGCATTATTACTTTTGCTGAACAAAATTAGTATTTTGTAAATATTTCGGACTGTGCTGTTTTTCACTTCTTCTCGAAGTGGTCAGGGTATGAATAAATATTAAATATTTCAGTAAATATTATTCGTAGATGGAATTGTAATTTCTCGCGATGTTATATTTTGTACCAACATTTTTAAAAACAATTTTGGCGTGATTAAGTATATACAATTTAAGTTACCAGAATAACTTTAATATATATTTCAGATTACTGTATACTATAAAATGAGAAACCATCAACAATAAAATCATTTCTAAAGAGTTAAAAATAATAATTGAACAATATGACATTAAAGCGAGGCACACTGCAATGCAGCTCGTTAGGCCTCACCCTGTAAATCCCAAAAATAGTTTTCAGCTCCTGGTATTATAGGTCTCCTTGTAGAAAAACATACAAAATATGTTTACTGTTCACTTGCCTGCATCATCGTCGTATTCGTTAGCTACTCTTTCAAAATGAGCTGGTAATAAAGCCCATGTTGCCGTATCGATATCTGTTACCTCTGTAGGACCAGGACCTCCTCCTGTTCGCGCTGTTTGCAATTTGTAGTTAGCAACATTTTTTTAGCAATCTAAAATTAAAAATATGTATGACATTTTGTGTACATTAGGTATATAAGTATATATTACAGGTATAAATTACATGTAGAAATTTTATAGGTTATTAATTAATTTTATTTCAGGCTTTTACAACTTTGAGATACTTTGTAACTTAATGTTTTCAGGGAGAAATTGGTGATCTTCATGGCATTAGTCAAATGTCTATTTCAAGATGTGTTGACAGAGTTACCCAGGCAACTGCATCTCATCGAGGCGATTTTATTCTTTCCAAAAATGATGAGCTTCCCGACTTAGCAAATTATTTTTTTCAAATGCGAGGATTTCCAGGTGTTGTAGGAGCGATAGATTGCACCCATATTCCAATACTGAATCCCGGGGGTCAAGATGCTGAACTATAGAGAAATTGAAAAGGTTGGTATTCCTTGAACGTCCAATTTTTGTGTGATTCCAGTTTGAAAGCAATATTGTGGCAAGCTGGATGTGAAGTACCCAGGAATCCCGTATTTTTAATGAGTCTTTTTAAAACAAGACTTCAGCAAATGCCTGACAGATATCATATTCTTGGTGATAGAGGATTATACCCTTGTTTAGAACAGCCTATAACACCACTACCAAACCCTGTAACACCGGCAGAAAGAAGATTCAATTATGCCCTTTCTTCAACAAGAAAGAGTAAATGGTGTCATAAAAAGACAATTACCGTGCTTTTCAACTCTAATGAGATTCACGGAGGCTAAATGTGCCACTGTTATTGTGGTTGCGCAGTTTTGCACAATCTCGATGATAATTATATGAGTTAAATGATGAAGTACTTATAATGTTGAAGTTCTTTAGTTCAGATAAATGACGACAATGCACCAGGTTTCGCTAAGAGAAGAACTATTATACGTAATAACTTTCCATAATTTTAAGTAGTACTACTATTAAGTATTACGCTATGTATAATTTATTTTGAACATCATATTAAATCTTGGTACCTATATATAAAAACATAATTACCCATATACCTTCTATAGGTATATATGAAATGATATGTATATTGACAACAATCCATCATCAGCTGATTACACATGCAAACATACTCGTATTATGTACATACATTATTGTATTTATAAAAAACAATAAAAAATAATAGAAATACAATTGAAAATAACTCACATTTTTCAAAGTTTCTTTTTGTTTTTCAACTGATTTAGCATTCTGTTAGAGCCCTGTGAATTTTTTTAAATTCCTCAGTAGCCGATAACCCCGCCTTCTTTTTAGATATATTACTAAGTAAGTAAGTAAGTAAGTAAGTATAGTGTATATTTCACCAAATGACAGAACGCATTTGAGGGGGACTTAGATTCATAAGTACAAAAAAGGTAATTTACAAAGAACATTTTGAAAAAATGGTCAAACATTTACAAATTACTAATGGAATCAATCCTTTTATTTTCTATAGTATTTACTAGTCTCGTAATATTTTCAATAAGAAAATCTATTTCATATTTCGAAAAATTTGGATCTCTTTTATCTCTTTTCTTGAAATTATCCATGGTATTTTCGTTACAACAGAAAAAATAACAACTAGTAAGTACGTATCTCCTATAAAAACAATTATGCCTTTATTTCGTCATTTCTTAAATTTTAAAATCGATAACAAACAACCAATAGCCTTTAATCAGCGTGCCTGGATTTAAAGTATGACTTGCTCAAACACACCGTTAGCTGACACCGGCCGGGCCAGTTTCTGACATGGGCTAGCATCCTGTTAAGCTTGCTGGTTATGCGTCCTTTATAGACCAGGACACATATAGGTGCGGATTGGATATTAATTTTATATAAGCCTTAGCAGAGTCTATAATTGAGATTTTGGAAAAGTGAAATTAGTGTCTGTACGTTCAGCAGCAGTTTCTTCGGCTGCTTCATTCTCTGAGATGCTGACATGGCTGGAATCTATTGAAAGCAGATGATTCTGCTGGTGTAGGTATATAGCTATAATCTGATTGATTTGGGTGGAATCTCGGAATCTGTTAGCCAGAGTGCGGAGAGCGGGTTGGCTTTCTGAGCATATTTTGATAAATTTGTTGGATTTTCAGAGTAGATTAAATAGCAAGCCATGTCAAGGGCCTCCATTTGCTTGAAAAACTTGAGATGTTAACCATTTTGTAAAGTATACACACAAAGGACCGATATCGAACAGTTTAAGTCCGTCGTGACATGTTCGAGTGAGAAACTATCATATTAAGACGAAAAGCAGTTTACAAGTAGTAACCTAGATACATACACAATCAAACAATGCGCGCTAATTAATTTATAAAATATTGTGGTAAATACTTTTAATAAAATATACCACTGCAAGTATTTAAATTGTATTTCAAGTTTGCTACTTAAATTATGATATTTGGATTTTTTTATATCCACCCAATTATGTATCATACACCCTTTATTTTGATATTAAAACGTTTGATATAATGTATTCTGTGCCTCACAAGTCATTTTTTATTTAAAAGAAGTATAATGTGCTATTATTCATTCTAAATTAGTTTAATAATCTATCAGTCTATTCAGTTCATTATTTTAGTTCATTATAAGTCTAAATTATTATTAATGAAAGTCATTATCCTAAAATGAAATTGTATATCACAGCTTTATGGTAGTTAGTACTCAATGGGTCTTTTATCTTGTTGCATGTATATATTTATTGTGCGCTCTATAGAGTGCACAGCGCTAATTGCTAATGGCTTTTATTAAGGAACTATAGTCAGTTTTTATGGTGATTATCAAAAGCTAAAATTCAAAATCTGTTTTAATTTATGTATATAGCTATAATAGAGCACAGAAATTAATTAGAATAGGAAGAACATGCTTATTTAGTCATACCCACAGAGTACACATAGAGAAACGACTCTAAGGGCGTTGCTATGGTCTCTGATTTAAAAATAAATAAAATCTATATTTTGATAGTTATAAGTTAATACAATTACGATGAGTACATAATATATAAAAAATATAATTTTATAATTATTAAATAATAAAATAATCAATATATTTTCCAAATGTGAGACTGTAGACTACAGATAATTTATATATTTTTATAGCATTACATATTTTTGGTATATGTATTGTATATATATTTTTAATAGGTTTAGTCTATGCGCTATGCGATTTGGGACTTAAATGGAAGAAGAAGAAAAGGTAATTGTTCCTCATTTCCATTTGTATATTAATTTGCAAACCAGTATTATGAACATTTATTGTTATTATAAAGTACTAATATGCTTGAATATATATCTGTTTATCTATTTAATTAGTACGCACAAAACAAATATTTATTTACATTATACTACTCATAAGCAGGGGTAGACGAGCAGTAGTACAAAAATATTTTTTAAAATTTGCGTTAAAATTAAAAATAAGTAAAAGAAATGAAATCTACAATTAATTAGAAAATTTTTGAAATGTATTTTTTAATGTATACATTATAACATAGGAGTCGTTTCTATATGTATACTCTATGGTCATACCTATATATTTCGTATGCAAGTGACTAATAAGCTAGGACGAAGTGGGACGAATCCATCATGATTCCGCTACAGATATCTTAACTAAGAGGTAATAATTTGAATAACATTTTATTTTATTCGAGAGCTCCTTAATATAGAGTCACGTGATTTTGCGCAGCATTATGATAGGATGTCTGATCTTACTAAGTCGACGAAGTTGCACATAATTTTAGCTTGCTGTGTCCCTTCTAAACGCTTCTACTTCTATGCTATAGAGCAATTTAGTATGACATGCGATAGAAATACTGTTTTTGAAATAATGTCATGTCATCATTATTAGCCGTTATAATATACAAACTTTGTTTTTTATTAAATTACAAAATTATTAGCCATTTTTATATTAGCTATCCTTATTATGCTGACAATTATATGATTTGCAATAGTTATGTAAGTAAATATTGTATTATTATGTATAACGCAATGATAGCTAATGTAAATGTAATATTATGCGATTATACAGGATATCTGTACATATAGTACAATTTAGTCGTTCATACGTATGATACTACAAACATTAGAGTTTGGACTATTTTAAGAGAACATTTTTTATTTATTCTAATTCAGTGTAACACGTATATATTGTTAAAATGGGATATCTTTATATTGTTATAGTATCATTATTTAATTCACATTTCTTTAAATATTATCACATACAATTGCAAATGTTTTTGTATTCTGTTATATTTTAATGCGTATAATCTGGATGGCACGTATAATGTATACACAAAGCGTATATAACAATATTACAAACAGTATAACAGGTATAAAACGTAAAAATAACTACATAATATTATAAGTTTGTTTTAAAAATTATTTTCCATGAATTGCTGTACACAGCATACAGTATAATGAATAATGAATATAATTATACTAAAAACTAACGAATGAATAGGTATGATAATAATGAATATTAATTATTACATCTAGTCGAAGTATTTGAGTAAAGTATACTGTATAAATATTAAGGAGAATACATTCCAAAACGAGTTAGTAGATCTACACTGACTAAAAGGTCGAAACGAATGCATGCATTAATTCATAAGAGATGAAACATATTATATATATATGTGTATAACTCTCTCTGTGTTATACCTCTCATCAGTCGATATAGTAAGCTATGCTCTGTTTTATCGTTCTCATGAACATATACATACACACACAAAATACACATCGATATAATATATTATGGGTACGTACAAACTGTAAATATATGCAAGCATAAGCTATTAACAATCTTATAATTCATGCTATGGATAATGTTAGTAATTTTATAAGATTAAGGTAAATATAGCAGCAACATTTTAACCATTCTTTTTGCAGGAGGTACAAACAATAAACACTTCTTTAAAAAGTTTTTTCCTGAAGATATATGTCCCACTGATAAGGACGTCATCGGAATTGCTTTTAAAGACATTTGTGAACATTGTTCCACTCTTAGAACCCCACCAACATTTATATTTCTCGAATGGCATATCTAAATTTGCTTCCAGCATGTCAAATCTACATGCTGAAGGAGGTCTATAAGAGCTTTCATATGTAAGAACAGTATTGCTCAGATACCGATTCAATTCTTTAACACCTCTGTAGATTATAGTACAATTAATCTTTTCATTAGCCACGAAACGAATTTCAATGTCTACTGAATTTGGAATGTCTTTCAAATCTGAAAAAAATCAGGTAGATATTAAATTATTTACATATTTTGTGTTTTTAACATAAAATTAGGTCTACATTATAGACATATTATAAATTGGGAATAATGAAAACCATATTATTTTTATAGTTAATATATAACATGTGTGTACGTAAAATACAGTGCCAGACAAAAGTTTAGCAACAGACACATTTTACTAGTTAAATTAAATTATAATATTTTCAACAATTACACAAAATGGTAAATAACAAATTACATTCTATAGAACAAACTTGACATTGTACAATATATGTATTTACACTCATAATTTTTAACCCTTTGACTACGGCACATAGATATTTAATTCAGGATATACGGATAATTTGAACCTTTATTTATCGAAAGAAAACAATAAATACACAGTAAAAAATCTTTAAACATAAATTATTAATTAAATAAATATGAATAGATTAAAAAAATGGAGGTAAGTAGGTACATATATCATAAGTATTTAGAAATGCAAGTAAAATATTTAAATTAGTCAAACATCAAGTCAATAGCATGTTTTTATATATACAGTCCATAATTAATTGAATAACCTTTGTTCCATATCACTTGGATGATCCATCTCGCTGTCAATTAAGGACTCACAGTAAGCATATGTAATCTCTGAGCACCAGATGAACATGATTCACTCCTTTAAGGCATCTAGATAGGTAGATATCTCATTTTCAACCTTGTATTTGGTTATTTTCCCTTCATTTTATATAGAATTTAAATCAATAATTTCCCGACCAAATGTCAAAGACTTTGATGTTGTGTTCCTGGAGCCATGTTTGTACGACTTTTCAGTATAGCAGGGTGCCTTGTTGTCATCCTGAAATATGTCAGATTCACATAATCAATAAAGAGAGACAGCTGTTCTTCCAGAATATAAAAATAATTTTAGGCATTCATCCGAGAATTAATAGGCAAAAATATGAGATCTCCTCGTCGTTGCGGAAGCTAAAACAGCCCCGTGCCTCACTTTAACAGTATGATCCTTTGTTCTAATGGTGTAGCGTAAATTCAAGTGCGACATCGAACAAATTATATGTAGATTGTAATGGTGTCAAAACTGCTTTCACCACTAAATAAAACTGTTTTCCATTGTTAGACTTCCAATATCGATGATTCTAGCTAAAACTTTAATCACTTTCTTAACATTGATTTTATCACTAACGACGTCTTCATTCACTTTTGACTTGAATGAATTGATGAGTCGACGATAAATCGTGGGTGTAGACAATTAATATCTGGCGGTGTTCTCTTTTGATATATGTTGATGTTAAGAAGGAATTTTTAACAACTGATCTATGGATCACAATGTCATCCCCGGCAGTGGTCTTTCTTCATGGACGATCAAACCTTGGAAGTAGTGCTATGTTACAAGTGACAACGTAATTTTGCAATGTTCTTGTTACAGCCTATTGAGATATATTTGTAAGTTATATTGTTTGGTAGTGTATTGCCTATATCTATCAGCATATCACACTGACTATAACATAATCACCCTAAATTGCTTTAATCCGTTTTAAAGTAATTATTTAGTTATAATTTATAAATTTTTCAGTCTGATGCTAAATTTGTGTCAGAGGCACTGTACTTAATAGATAAACATCTGTGTAATTGATTTTATAAAGTCATCATTAAGATATCAAAATGTTTTAATTGTCCATTCATACATATTATATAATTTTTAAATACCTATGAGTCTTATTCAGTGTGTGTAATATATTATTTTATATAAAAAATCGAATTATAAAAAGGTGCCTATATATTTTTTACTATTATCATAATAGAATTCATAACTGTACTTACAAGCAAAGTAATTTTCTTCATTACATGAAAATATCTTTGTTCCATCACATTGTTCAATGAATTGTACTGCCATTCTTCTAAAGAGGAGGACTTCATCTTTATTGTTTCGGCAAAGTCTTCCTTCCTAAACAACGCGAAATATGTCATGTATTATTCACGTAATACATAAAGCACGTATTTTACGATTTGTATTATTAATAAGATATTTAAAATACATACATATATAAAGTGGCAAACATAAATCAAATTTATAAATTTAGTCAACATGGATCTGCAGTTTTCAGTTGGGATTAATAATTTAGCTTCTGGGAAAGCTTCTCCGTTTTTTGGTTTATTTACTAACATACCAACTAAGTTTCTCAACATGTTGTATAGTTTTTTTTGTTATTAATGTGTTTTTAAAGAAATGTTCCATTATGATTTTTAATACAGAGAGGAGAGAAAGGAATATAGTGGATGTAATTAAGAGGCGTAATTACAACATAAAATATATTTTTCATTTTTTAATTACTTTTCAGAATAATTTGGAGACCTGTACATATATTTAATACAAATGAAATTTTACGTAAGGCAAAAATAATCACATCATATAGCCATATTAATTAGATGTTTATATAACAAATTATGAAGCTAACGTTTTGATGATTCCCGTAAGAATAATAACTTACATATCAGAAAGACAAGACACTTATTTCAAACGAAATTAAATAATAAAATTATTCAAAATAAAAATTATTCTTAGCTTATAACTTATAAAGTAATAATTTACATACCTTTCGAAATGTGTCATCAAATACTTCCACTGAATTAGTGAGAGGTGTGGTGGTTTGTTGCAGCTGATTTTTCGTGACTTTTGGTTCTATTGTGGTCAATTGAAAGTTAGAACTATTTATCCAGACCGTCTTGTACGAGGCAGTTAAACCAAATCTGTGTTGAATAGTTCCAACGAATACGTCATCAATAACTGTTTTCTTGCCTTTACATTGGGAAATCTCATAGTTCGTATTTGCAATAAATTTGAAGAAAAGACATCGCATTTGTTTCACGTAATAATGAAAAGAGAAACAATTGTTGTCCAAGGAGCAGGCAAAAGAACATTCCAATTTATCTCGATTAAACTGACTTTCAGCAAAAGCATCCTCATCGCAACATTTGTATAAATTGGTTAAAATTAATAAGAAAACGTTAAGTTTTGCATAATAAAAAGGTAAAGTCATGTTCATGTGATGATGTGTATTTAAAAATTAAATTATTATTATTATGTTCATCTTGCTTATACTTATTTTAACTATGCTTATTAATATATATCCTTTTGAGGTTTTTGACTGAAAATGTTTCCTTTAAGTTGTAACTGTAGAAGATGATAATTTAAAACCTTTTAAAAACCGGAACTTAAGTATAAACACTAAGAAGCTGTTTACTTTAACTGTGAAGCGATGCCTTGAATATTCTCCTACAAATATCACAATGTTGTCTATGTTTACTAACTAATTCATATATAACGACTTAAGCATTACCACGTTTATAGCTTTAAAAGCAAATTACCAGTGTCCAAAGACGCATTTGAAATTTTATTTGAAATTTCATTTAAATTTAATAAATTTTGTCAAGGTAATACAAACAATTTATCAGAAAATGTTTCGTTAATTTTGATTGTGAATGAATATAACTTAAACGTCATTTTTATCCTAACTCATGTATTTTATATGTATGTACCTTTATACCTTACTCGTATATAGAAGGCAATGAAACATATAATTATTGGTATCAATTCTTTTTTAGATAATAAATATTGCACTATACATATATTGCTATATATATTACAATATACATAGCTATATATATATTGCACATAGATATTGCATATAGATATTGCACAAAATCTGCTGACATTTTTCTCAATGTTTGCCTTAATCAGAAGTTCATAGAAAGATACTAGGTACTAGGTACTAGATAATAGATATTAAAGCAACGTAAAAGGTTAAATTTTCATTGATTATTCTTCTTATTCTTCTATGTTCATTTCATTACAATAATATATGTATCATAGATTGAAGTTATTGCAACCATGCACACCAAGTTTCAGTCTCGTTAACGTAAGGAAAAGATTATACATCAGCTATAAGCTATAAAATCAGCACTACACAAGACCCGCATTGAAGAAATTCTGAAATTGACTCTCTTCAAGAACAAGGTTTCACATTCTTTCTCCTGGAGTAGACAAGTTATTTTTTAGTGTATATCCAGAGTCGCAATGTCGTTTCAGATCAAAATGTTTCAAGATTGACATGAAGTTCTCTCAGTATGAGATCCAGGAGAAATATAAACAATATAACCTGTTACTCTATATACAGCATTCACAGACATAAAAATGGAGATCTCATGAGCCACGATAATCTTTGTAAAGTCCTCTCAAGGATTGGAATCCACAAAGCTTCTGACAGTGGGAATCAGTCATTCCACATGGGTACGAAGGGAGTCGTATAGCTTTATGCATCATCATCAACTCTATCATTTGACAAAAAGGACTGAGTAGAAGGGGTGCGTGATTGACACCACTCTCTTTGGCATCTACTTTGCAATGGTTCTAAAGCCTGCCTTAGGAACATCAACTGATGGAATTTAACTCTAGGTCAGATAATAAACTCTACAGTTTGTCCAGATTAAAAGCAAAGACTAGATCCGTCAGGCTTTTAGAAAAAATGTTGTTCGCAAATACTGTTGCTTTAACCGCTTCATGGTCAAACATCTTCAAATCTTACTGAAAATTTCTCTCAAGCCTACGAGGACTACATAATTACCATAAGCCTTAAATTACAACTATTATGAACCGCTATTTAAGTCTACCAGTCGTTATCATAACTTACAAGCAGCTAAATGTGATTCGGAATTCATATATCTCGACTCTGTAGTAATCAACTCCAAGTCTCTAAATTTAAAACACGGATTGGCTGAGCTACATAAACGCTTACTGATCACTCTTAAAACCAATGTAAGACAACAATAATCTGACGCTGAGCACTAAGATGGATATCTACAGAGCTTGTTGAGCTCAGTGCCCTGTGTATGACAGAATAATGAAAACTGTACTTGATGCAGGAAAGGAGACTCAATATATTTCACATGCAGGCGGATTCTAAGCATAAAATAGTCGGATCACATAACAAACAACGAGCTCTTCAGATATGCTATCACAGCCCTAGCATGTACATTCTATTACGACAAAAATATTTTCGCTGGCTAAGATTTGTCTGCAAAATTCAGGACAATAAGATCTTCAATGATCTACTATATAATGAGCTCGCAACAGGCAAGAGAGTAGAGCTGCTACAGATCCAATTTAAAAATGTCTGAAAATGCGATAAGAAGGTCCATGGTTTGGATGGTAACGGATAAGAAACTTTAGACAGAATCGTTCTCGTTGGAGACAAGAACTATATAAATCACTACTTACACAGAGAGGAAGAGAAACTATATTATAAGCTATATATGCGTCCGAGTGAGACTAAAAGTGAGACGCCGAGACAGTCATTAAGCTCCATTTACATACACCACTTTTAGGGCAGCCGCTACAACAGGGACCGTCACTCACACATTAGCCTAAACAGTCGCCACAGGTCTTGGTCTAGAGCGAGCTGATCGTGACTCTAAAAGGCGTAGGTAAGTCCATTATCACCCATGACCGATGGATGCGTCCACCACATTATCTATTTTTATTAAAGGTGTATAATATATAATGTATATGATAATATTATTATAAAATTAAACAATAAAAATAATATATAATGTACCTTTATAAAGGAAATATACTATGTACATACTTTTCATATTAGTTGCATCCAGGCAATTCCTAAATACACAAGTATTTAATATACAGGGTGTACCAAAAGTAAGGTTACATTGTATGTCTGTTGTTGATCGTATGGATGCATGTATACGCAGTGAAGGATCACATTTCGAACATTTAATCTGAAAAGTTAGTTTCCCATACTAGTTTCATGTTATGTGTGTAACTGTTTAATTGTATTAAATATTTTGGTTTCTTGAAGTGTAACCTTACTTTTGGCACACCCTGTATATTTACAGCTACATAGACATATTAAGAGCTTTAAACTTAAGCATACCATAGGTGTTACAAAAAATTTTTGTCCTTATCCTTAATGAATAAAATATATGATATTTCTTATTAGCAATCTATACAATATATAAAAATAAAAATATTTACAAAAAAGGTATTCAACTTTTCATAGTAATTTACCATTAGTTTTAAATTTTATTAAAAACAACCACAGACAAAACATTACAAAAGGTAAGACTATATTGCATATATGTATATTATTTATTAGTATATAAATACTTCACAAATGAACTACAGTAGAGTTTGGCTTTAGTAACAGTTTTCTCCAATTTAATTATTCAGTTTTATTACGTAATTCTCCACGGAAGTTGATTTATATTTGCCAATAGTAACAAAATGTCTGATTGGCTGTTGGCCGTTTTTCTCTTATATCGGTGATACTCTTTTGTTCCTACCTTTATAATTTGCCTGACTCTTGAATGCAAGACATATTTGGCGATGTGAATTTTGACAAGTATATACAAATGGAAAACAATCTAACAACATCACCACAGTTGACCAATCAACAAATTATTGATGCTGTTACTGGCGCTGATAATGCTGATGACGAAGAAGCTAATGAAGGAAAAGATCAAGAGCATCAACCACTCCCAACACAAACAGAAGCACTGACAGCTCTTAGTGTTGTGAAAACATTCTTGCTGAATGACGACAATGGTGAACCTCATGTCAACAACATTTCTACAATAGAGATATTTGATCAGTGAATTCATGAAAGCAAGTGAACAAGGAACACTCGATACATTCATCACTAGACAGTAACTTAGAGAAACATTCCCTTCTCCCTTTTGAGAATGCAAAAACAGTCCTCTTCAGGACCACTATACACTGATTGATATCTACTTACATTGAAAATTATGAAATATGGTATATAGACATATATATGTGTCCTATAGTATAATTTGCTATGTTTGGCTTTGTAACACAATTAGGAAACTCCATGACATGTTACTAAAGCTGAAATCTACTGTATACATGTTATATAATCCAATTAAACATGATTGCATATATATATTCTATACTATTAATAAGTAAAATTAATAATGAAATAATTTATGTGAAAAATGACATTTAAAAATATATTTTCATGTATTCATATTGTGTACTCAGGTGCCAGGTACTGAAATTTAAGATTGAAAACCCAGTAAACAATAGATTAATTGAGCCTTGCCCATTAATGAAGAAAAAAACACTTTTTAGAAAATAAACATGTTTATGCAAAATGATGCAGTCTTATTTTATATTTAATGAATGTTACCTTGATTTTATTCTAAAATTGTTTATACTTTCATCATTATAAGTCAAATTTTAACTAATTCACATTTTTATACAGCATATAATGATTATTACTTTAATTAATAAAAGTACACTTCCATTAACAAAAGTATCTATATAAGAAATTGAAAATCTTATACAAAAAATAAAGTAACTAAGATTATCTACTACTGAATAAATTAATGAATTTATCTATGAGAGTAGAGGGTATCCAATAAAATTAAATAAAGTTAAAAAGCTCTATGGATGTGTGATAAAACTTCATATGCTATATCCATAGAGCTTTTTTTAATTAAAAGTATATAGTCTACTATAAAACTATACTTCTTTCAACATGTATAAAATTGTAAAAATATAGGTACTCAATCTTTTTCAAAATGTAAATATCAGTGAGATTTTTGTATAAACATTCTTCATATAGCTTAATTATTTTAAAAGTTATATTTGTATGTAGAATACAAACCGTTTATTATGATCGAAGTTACTGTGTAATAATATCATAAGATTCGTTAGAAGCTGTTTTTTATGTAAAACTTTTTAGTATCTTTTTATTACAGATGTCTGGAACAATAGGTGATGCTCGTGGCACGATTGTTACATACACAGCTGAAGTTTTCCAAAGTTCTAAACCCTTCAAGAAAGATATTCACAAATTAACAAGGTATGCGCTCAATTTATGCTCAACTGTGTTATTTTCATATAAAATTCTTGTTTACAATTTCTTTGCCTGTTTTCCAGGAAACTCATCTCGATGGCCGATCTATCCAACAAATCAAATCATTCTTCCAAAGGCAAAAGGGTTGATTTTAAAAATTTTGAAATATATTTTTCAATTACAAAAAATCGGGCGGTGTTGCTTTATCAAGATGATAATTCTGTTAGTTACGTTATACTTGTTTTTTCATGAAAAAATATATAACTGTCTTTATAAATTCACTGAAAACAGTCTTAACATTTTATATTTTGCGCTTGTTTCTTAATTTAATTATCTACATATCTAAATAGAGTCTTATTTTTTTATAGAACAATTTGAAGACTTATTTATTAATTTTAATTAGATGAAGCCATATGCTTGACTGGTAATGTAAAATTACAACATGTAGATTGTAGACTTAAAGGGTATCTTTAAAAATTGCTTTCACTTATACTATAATTATAATTAATGCCAAATATTTAACAAATCAGTATATGAATCCATAATGACGAATGTAACAAGTACATTATTACAAGTTAGTTTTTTATTTGTAAGATAAGTAGAGAACTTCCTCGTATACTCACGCTATGTTTAAAAAATAACAGTTTTCTTGTGTTATCCAGACTGACCAAAATTAGATGTGGATCCGTGAAATAAGTACCTAGATATAAATTATATTTCAATATCTATTGTTTTATGATATTTATTTATCTGTTTTTAAACTTGGACAAAAAACGTATTGCTTTTTCATATTCTTTATAATTTTCTCTTTTTAAGGTCATTCTGGATATGAATTACAGACAACAACATGTATGTATTGAACGCGGTAGTTACTATATGTCATGCTGCCTTGGCCTAACCTATTATTGTCATGAAACAAAGGGCTACGTCTGCCATGTCATCGATATAATCCCTGGGGCACTTCCTCACATTTGGAGTATAATCCAAGATGAAAAGGTTAGTTTCTGCCATGTAATATAATTTTGTGATATTTTATAATTATCATGAAGTCTACTACAAGTTGTCATATTTTATTTTGCCCTTATCGGTAGGATATTATCTTATTTACCTATATAAATACTTAATGTGGGTGACTATGAATACTTATTGTATTAAATTATTTTTAATTTTGATAACCTTAAATATTATTATGTAATAAGAAAGCTGATCCATCCAGTCTATTATATGAAATCTTTATTTTATTTTCAGTTGAAATAGGCTTTTACAATTTTGTAAACTTTTTTAAAATATCATATCACAATAAGAATGTTCAGTATAGGTATGTAAAGCATTGAAAATACGTTGTTAAAGAAATTATCTTTCGACTTTAAGTATCTAAAGCCTAGCAGTATCTCATATTCGTTGTTACACTTGTTTTTTATACACATTTTAATATGTTTATGGGAATATATTTGTATAATATAAGTTTTCATATGCAATTGGGATAATCAAAGTTTAGTATGATACAATCGCACTTCCGAATTGGATTAAATCGTATACCACAATCAACATATTCCAAGTTCAAACTAGACCCTTGTGGGTATCGATTTTTATTTGACTTTATTAATATTTCAAAAATGAGATGAAATCACAATTTAACAGAATGAGAATATTACACACAAAATCATGTTATATTAGAGATTTGTAAATATTTTATTAATTTGTCTTGTTATATTTCGTCTATATCACATATTAATTTAATAATAAAATATTAATTCCTAATAAAATTATCAGTTAAAAAAGAGTTTCAATTATTTTCTTATTTCTGTTTACTTATATTGTACATTTTTTAATGCTGAATAATATCATTTTTATTGCATTAAACGTGAAGTTCAAATTATTAATTATATGATTTAATATTAATTCATAAAAATGCTTTTATACTATCAAGTATGATATTAAAAAAACACTTGACCGTGTGTCGAAGCAATGCATAGGTAAACAGTGTTGAAACAACATCGTTAAAACAATAGTTCACCATTGCAATCATAAATTATCTATTGAAAACATCTACACTATAAACATTACACATCTAGTCTCCCATGAAGTGCAAAGTATATTAACGAACACAAATCGTTTAATTCATCTGCTAATTTAATAATTGTTGGTTATCTACCTATTTGTACACTTATTTAATAATTTTTCTATATTTTAAATACTGCTAAATGTAACTTAGATTTATATGTTAAACAATTCACAATTTCTAACCCTAGTCTTAATCGCAATTTAATTAATTCAGACACTTCTTGAGTTTTAAAACTACATAAATATTATATTAATCACATATGATTAATTTAATCTTTATTCACTAGTATATGTTCAATTACTTATCTTGAAAACATATATTATATAGATATAATATTATTATAAATATATATATATTGTATATATTAATCTATAGTCACACAAATTGTGTTTGCTTGATGATGCTGTTCAGTTGGTAGAAGCGAAAGATTTTGCGCTTTTAAGAAATGTTATTTTTACTGGCTTTATCTATAATGCCCCGTGCACACGTTCATGCTGACTTGATGAATCTATCGATTTTTAATTCAACAAATTATCAAAACAATGATTTATTTTGATTTTGTATTATTTTTCATGGTGAATTAAGCTGAAGAAGTAGTTAAGAAGAATTTATCATTTGTTACTGAATCCGTGATTACTAAATTTCATGATGACTGAATCATCACGTGATTACTTAATCAGCCAATAAGATTTTGGCGCTGGCTTGACAGAAACAATTTAACTAGTTTAATATCTGCCAAGTCAATTGATGCGTTCATCAAGCCGTGTGGATGGGGCATACGTATATTGATTAATTTTATTCATTTTTAACTCATATTAACTAAATCTAAATTATTTTTGACAAATAATACCAATGTTCGTCTCAATAGATGTTTACCTCAAACAAAGAGATGATAAATTTGTTCAGTCTTTTTACGGAATCGTTGAAGGGTAAGCGTCGATCGTCAATCCTTGAAAATAGGAGTCAATATATTTGAGCAAGATTTAACAGTGATAGGTATATATATCTATCTGTATATATATGTGTGTAGACATCAAAATTGGACACTCAATTGAACGATAATTAATTATTATTACTACATGTTTTAATTAAGATGTGTAAAATTTTTTATTTTGTTTTGCGATACTAATTTAGAAGTATGAATGCAGTAAAAAAATGATGCCCATTGGCGTCCTTCTTTGACTTGTGATATTTTTGTGACATACGATTTAATCACCACGCCTAACTATAAACTTACAAGTTGTACTACTTTAAATATTGGTAGGTGTCCGAATATTATTGTTACTTTATTGCAATATGCTTATTTCAATTAGATTTGAAAAATCTGTAATCAAAAAGCATTTAAATTTCAGTATTGCTTCAATTAAATGATTTATTTAATTTATCTATGTCAGCATCTTGTGAGGAAAAACGATGGAGAACCCAGTCAAGTTCCAGTTATGCCCAGTCAAGTCCAGTCAAGTCCAGTCAAGCCCAGTCAAGTCCAACCTGAATCACGTACGGAGGTAATTGTCGTAAAATTGAATTGAATCGAATTTTCTAAATAATAATATTTCTTTTAATAACATTTTCTCTATTTGTAATTATTAGTGAGTTTGATGCTTTAGAGTAGTTTATGGATTTCTCATTATTTGATACTATATATTACCAGTAGCTGTATAAAATAATGAATACAAATATTCGAAAATATGTAATTATAAATATAATTTTTATAAATCAAGAAGGGTTTTGAATTATTATGAAAATCGTTTGGTGAACATTACTGTGATGCTACATTGTCCCAAATAAAAACGGCATTCATTATATTAATACAATAGTAAATATTAACAGAAAGCATTTTCTACCATTTAATAATTATATAACCAATATAAACACTGATAGGCCTATTCAGCAAAAAATTATTTGAGATTAATAGAATAAAATAAAATAGTACAAGGCTAAATGCGTTTCGTGGGCTCTCTTCAGTATAGTCAGACACCACCCAAGGAACGAAAGGAATAGTAAAATATAAGTAACACTTGTCAGAGAAAAGATCAACAAAATTGAGATTGATACATCCAATGAGTTGAAACTTTGTCGATTATTACTCTTTGATTTCATATACATCGCGCTGTAAATTTTCTTCAATAAAATCGTTCTATTTTAATATATGATAAATAATATAAATGATCTTATTCCTAATATATTTTGTGTTGTTCATTTCATCATAGCTTTAATAACAAGTAGGATATTACAAAAATGAAATAATTTGTAAAAATTTAGCATTGACATATAATCTCGAACATCACACATTTATCAGGAATCCGTTTCATATAAATTATTATTAGTTAAAATAATCCAATTTCACCACAATAATTGGCAGTAAAATTACTTTTTTAAATTCTGCTGACGATATGCTCAGCTGTCGATATTCTTTATATCTTATGATATGCAAAATAGATAGATTTTACAAATTCGCCTATATCAGATTTTTACTCTCGCCCTTGGATCGCCGTTATGTCGAATTCTACTGTACTATTTTTGTATAGTGTTTCTCTATTGTAAGAAATTAAATATATAAATTAATACATTATAAATAGGTTAAATCTACGAATAATGTTCTTGTTGTCTGTCAGAAAAAATAGATTTCTTCACGCAGTCTTCACTAATATATAAGGCTATAATTATTTTTGTTTATAATCCGTTATTGGAATAGCGCAGTGTCACATTAATTATTTTTACTGTAAAGATAGTGTACTTATTTTAGCCTGCATTTTTTAAATTTCGGAACTTATAGTGTCACATACATATATTATATACCATAATTATCATATCATGATTTCAATTTTATTAAATTGCCATCAATTTAATAATTTTACAGGACATATATTTAAAGTTACACTTATAGCATGTATGTATGTGCTTTTTTGGATCTCTATGATCATTAGTTGTATGTAATAATTATTTTAAAGATGTATATTATATCAAAATTACGATCATTTGTTAACAATTAGTTTCATAAACACTATCGAGTGCATTGTACTAAGATATCTATCACTTATTAAATAGATTTAAACAGCGTACATAATGTCACATATGATATCCGAAAAATAATACAAAATACATTTTAACGTTTCTCAAATATAAAATATATTGCTTTCAGTTAAAAAGCTTTTTCGAGTCGTACTGAATTGATATGATAAGAATATTTTGGAATATGGATATTTTAGCTTCATTTATAAAGTGATTGTTTTATGTTATATTCTTACAGATGTTTTAAAAAATTGGTCAACCTGAAATCGTAAGGCGTTAGTTTAACGTGAAATTAAACAGTATCCAAAAGTAATAAGTGTATTCATGATCACAATCAGGACACAAACAGAAGTAATATCTTTAGTCACTACATGTAAGACTATAAGGGTTTATTATGTACAACATAAAAAGGATTAAACATTATTCTCGTAATGAAAAAACAACTGTCTATTCAGATATTTTTTTGTGATCTTGTTTAGTGCTAATAATTGTCAAATGTATTTAATTCCATATAAACTCGCTATTTTTCATATTTCAGGTTGTTGGAAAAGATACTCCAAGTACCTCTCTTGTTTCTAGTTCCACCAAAACGAATCGTAAGTCTTAGTAAAAATTCTGAAATAATGTATTTATAGAAAGATTCAGCTGAGCAAATTCCATTTCAAGAAATGTCATCGACGTTATAATAGAATTAGACTTGTCTCAAACTTAAATCAGATATATTTTTCTAGAGATATTATATTAGAATAATTTTGTAATATTTCGAATAGGTTATTTTACCCTTTGGATCTTAATGCATACTATTTTAATATTTTGGTAAGCCTAGATAAGATTATTATTTGCTCAAAAACGGATTTTCACGTAAATGAGGCAAAAATCATTACTGTCTCTTATATTCTTTACTATGATAAATTGTGAAAAGGTGAATACAAAGTGATGCATGACTTGTCATGTTTATGGATAAATTTATTTCTATACGACCCTATAAGGTACTTTGATACGAAAGGGAACCTTTGTGGCACAACTTGAAGTTAACACCCTATTTTTGCACTTAACCCACCAACTACACAACACTGTTGATTTATCATAATTTTCTATTGAATGATAACATAGATATCAAACAAACCATATAGATATATTAATATTACCTGCTAGCACCACATAGAAATAAATTCCCATGAATAGCAACATTAATTTTATTAAACATGAAAGAAAATTCAAACTGTCTATAATACCTAATTAAAAATAATGTATATTTTAATTATAATGTTAAGATGCCATTAATTTTAGGCCCTTATACAGCTGGTAATGTGAAATTATTTCAAAGGACACATTTAAAGTTTATCTGATTTAACTTAATTGATATATTTAACATTTAAAAGTAAGATATATGCCAACCAGATTGTTTAAATTAGTTTTAATAATTTAATTATACATTTTTTATATCAAAATCGTCGTCACAATGTAACGTGATAAACATATTTCTTTTAAAATACAGTTAGTTAACCTCTAAAACTGTATAATAATTTAGAATATATTAAAGAATATTTCTGTGGTATTTTTAAGACATAAAAGAAAACTAAATGCAGTAGTTTTTACAAAATTCTAATAAACAAAATCATGACCAGGCAAAATATACAATATTTCAAATTTCATTGTTAAGAATTGGCTGTTAATAGTTTATTTGTATTATAATAATTTCATAAATATACATCTCATACGTATCACTATAAAGAAAACATACAATAGCATAAACATTAATAACACCAGGTACATATTTTCATAAAAAATACAACTAAATACGCGTTGTGATATATTATTTTTATATTCAAAAATTATATGAATAAGTATGTAATTAAAAATTAAACTTTAATAAGTCATCGTTCAACCTCATATATAGTATTGGTTTCAACTCAATTTTATATATACATTTTCCACTTTTACTATAAATAAATATGTCTAAACAACTTGAATATGATTAATTTTATAATTTTTTTAACAATCAAAAATATTATCTCCAATAAAGCATACCTATATTTTTAAATGGTAATATCACAAAAAGTCACACCTATTACATAATATTTTTATCGCATAATATTATACTTCGGCCATACCATTTTTTAATACAAACAAAGTATATTAGAAAAAAAATTGACAAGTATAATTAATATTTATTCTTGAAGTTTATTTACCTTTGTGACACAATAAAAGTCTTTTATAGAAAACAAATACCCATTTATAAACAGTGTTGAAACCAGATTATAACATTTCACCTTTGCAGACTAACAACTGTTTTATTTATTGAAAAAATCTACACAACATTTAGTCTCATTTGAATAATATTTTATTGGATTCTAGACATTAATTATATAAAGAAAGAAGGAAAATTACAAATAGGATACAACCCCGCTTAAAAAGAAGTATACACCCTTTCTTTAAACTATTTCTGCTTAACAAAGCTTAATTAATATCCATAAATTGGAACAATATTATCAATATATCGATTTTGTTAATCATAATATTGTGTTTAGTAATCAATAAATAATGTTTTGCAATAATATTTGTTCTGATTTATGGATTATCTTAAGCATTGTTTAGTAGAAATAGTGGGAAGAAAGGCTTTATATTTATTTTTGAGCGGGCTTGCAGTTGATTTCTATAGGAAATATTGTCAGTGGTTATTTAGTTATTTGTATTGCTGTTTATCTACTGTTTTTTAAATCAAATTTCATAATCTAATCGAAATCTATGTACATAAAATATTGACATTCTCGATACCCTACTATTTAAAATTATAATGAATTTAAATTTTCAAATAATTCATTAATTCAAATTTCAGTAGACAATCAATAAAATTATTCTCATGCTAGTACCATGATATATGGCTACAATATCTGTCACAGATAGATGCTGTCATATAAAGCAATTTCACTCATTAAGACACCGAGTCAGTGCTTATTTCTTGTATCAACTACAATATGTACGAGAGACTCGTATAATAGAGAATATTTCAATATTATGCATACAACTAGAAAATACAAAATAAGCTTTTAAAAATAGCGCTTAAGAACAGTTTATAATTATTTTTAATTGTTTTTCTACATTTAACTAATTATCCAATTCTAACAAAGCATATTTCAGTTGAATCGCTTAGCCATGATTATACACACCATTCGCATTAATATTGAGCAAATTTAAGGTATTAAATATATTTCAGTATACAAGAAATGTCCTATTTGATGTTCTCTGAATGCAATTAATGAGACCTTGTCAACATTTGATCTGACAAAATACGCAATTTTAAAATCCAAATTGCAGCCCTCTCTATTTAATCTGACATCGACGCACTTGTTCTGTCACCCTTTTATATTTCACCAGGAAATAATTATAGACATTTGACATCATTTTTCATACTGTGTATTTCATACACCATTTTCACCCAATTCTATAAATAAATTTATATTATATAATTATTGATTTCTTAATTACGAATGTATTTTTTTCTCTTTTTTTCTCTTTTTTGTGTCTATTTGTATTTACGTATAGTTTCATTATGTAAATTTAGTTTATGAAACTTTATGATAGAAATGATTGAGAATCTTACATAATACATTATGTAAAAATATTATTCATTCTGTTATTTTTTAAAAAGCCCTTGAAAATGGTTATTATCTGTGTGACTGATTCAAATTTTATATCTGTAACAGCAAAATGTGTAAATAAAGAATAGCAATTACAGTTATGTACGATTTTGATAATTTATTTTGCCGAATAAATATAACCAATTCCACTAATAACATGTATATCTACCTACTATTTTCTACTTCTTTTACTACATAATAGCCACGGAGTGTCAACCGCCAACAACGACCAACAATCTGCCAATATTTGCCAGCAAACGGTTGACAGAGAGGTTTGGAATTCAATTGGATCATCAAGCTTGGTTCAACGGCGAAATGACGCGGGAGGAGGCAGAGACTCAATTGACACTGGGCACTCCGCCGTGCCTCCTTGTCCGCCTTGCCTCCCAGGATAAAGACACGCTAATACTTTGCTTGATGGACAAGGATGGCAAGATATCGCACAATAAACTCGCTATCGATGCCAATGAGGTTAGTTCTATGTCTTTTAATCGTTAGAGAGCTTTATAAATACGATAGAGAGAATTCTTCAAGTCGTAGGATAATAGGAAATATTACAGACATTTATTGTAAAATAAGAAAACACGGAAAATCTCTGGTAAAGGTTTATATTGTCCACGACAATAGTTTCTCTCTCGTATTGTAACTGTCAATTGCGCGCTCCTTATAGGGAACAAGAGTACCGACTTCAGATCAACAATAAACTCGTTTTTCTAAAACTTTTCATTCTTCTTAAGAAAGTTGTAAACTTTATATTCTTTTAAGATGGTTTTAAAACTTTCTTACAACTTATAAAAACGTTTGATGCTACGTTTTTATATTGTTTTATGTCTAAGATAAAACTAAGGAGCAGTAGATTAGAAAAAATCGAGTTTATGTTAGGTTTTAAAACTTACAAAATATTAATAACAATTTGTAACTACGTTTTGATGTTTGATACAATTTTCATACGAAATACTATAGGTTGTTGCGTTAGGTTAATAAAATATAATAACTTATTAATTATAGTTTGATATTTTTTATTTTGAATGTCATTAAAATATTACTAGAAATAAATATTTAATATAATTAGTAGATATGAATTTAGGTACCTACCTACATAATTTTTATTATAGTTAAAATTAAGATTGTATATATATATCCTGGTTTAGAAAATTATATAAAACTGTTCATTATCATTTAATAATAATAACAACATTAATAATATAATTATTAATACTGTCATATTATACATATATATATATATTATATTTTATTATATTATGTGAATGTGTTTTTGGTATGGGCTTCCAACACTTATTAAAATAATAAAATAATATTTTGTAATCATCTTCAGAAAGTTTTAAGACCGTCTTAAGAAAATTTTAAGATCGTTTTAAGAAAGTTTTAATGACTCCTTCTTAAAGACTAAGACTAAGATAAAACTAAAACCTTCCGCTTAAAACCAAACATAAACTTACCCATTATATATTATGTTTGGTATTTCCTCCACCTGTAGAAGCCTAGCAATCGCAATTGAAGCAATTGTATTTGTCGTGTACAATGAAGCTTTACCAGAGATTATCCGTTTTCTCTTTGTTTTACAAGTTGTAATTATGAATACGTACCGATTCGCCTACTCCCGTTTAGCCTAACCATTGTTCATGCCGATTACAATTACGCAACAGATTACGCCAGCTGCTTGTACCGATTCGCCTAATGTGTTTCTCCCGTTTGGCCTATTC
>JAYRBW010061031.1:0-55492 GCA_036023295.1 Invenusta paracnida | reverse complement strand
GTAAGACTGAAAAGAGCTTGTACATGATAATAATCTATTTAAAAATCTATATTACTTACACTACAAGATAGTATATAAGTGTGAAAGTGTAAGACTCTGTGACTAACCTGCACTGTAACAAGTTTTATCAGTTTGATTTTCTACAACTGTATTGTAAGCTAAATTTATTTAATCTATAAGTTTTCAAAGTTCTGTAAGATGGTTTAATTGGGAATTTGTAAGATATAGAAGTATAAAATAGAAACATATATTTAGTTTCCATACGTACACAAATATGTAGTATAAATTGAACACTAGAAGACTAGTCTTACATAAAATACTGTAAATTTAGATTCCATAAAATTTATTTAAGGATTCCTGATTAACATTTTATTGCCAACAAACTTTTGTACACATTTAATTAACATGCAATTTTTAATTTCAAAAATACTTTCAATACTTTGGATTGCTGCTCTGTTTCAAATGTCTCTTTCGAACTTTTGTAGAAGCTATATAATATATATAACATCTGTATTTATGCTTTATTTATTATTAATGTTACAATAGTAGCAATGCTCGGTTTTTATCAATTAAATGAAATATGTAAAATGGTCACAGATATGAGCCAAAGTTTATAATTTATTTTATTAAAATACAATATTAATTATGATTATGTTTAACAAGATGTTTAAAGCCTAATGTATATTCTATACTATTTTTTATTAATGCATTTGTAATATGTCTATTTTAAATATACTTTATTCCATTAAGAACATAGCTTCAATCATGATATGTCATTCATTGTTGTTCATTATTGACTTTATTGTTCATTTTTCAGAAGCTAAGTCTTCTGTTTTATAGTAGTTATTTTTTGTAATTTATCTACAATGCTCTATTATTTTTTTAATATTGCGGTCCTAAAATATTGTTTTTATATTTTTACTAGAATGTGAATACTAAATAGCAATAAATTGCAGGTTTTTAATGACAGAGCACGGTTTTGTTACAAGATCATTTGAGTATGTTCATCTTGGCCAGTCTGAGGCATGTTTAAGCAACGAAGAGTTATTCACAAGGGATTCCTATAAGATAAGTTTGATTGTGTATCTTTTAAACCGCACAGATAATCACCAGGCGACGATTTCATTAATTAACACTTTCCCGTGCTTTCTTCGCCAGTAGTAAAATAAACAAACCATTGTACTGTCATTGGCCTTTCTGACGTGTCATCGCTGAATAATTTTGCTGAGATGAAAATTGAAGATAGCCATTTCATTCTCGGGAGATTTCTCTGGTATAATATATGTTTAAAAACACTATCTTAGTCGTCCTTTGGTGTTATTTATGTCATGATTAAAGGCTAGCTCTATTTACGCGCGTTAACTTCCGAATAATGAGTCGACCAAATCAATGTGCCGTGTGGAGATAACTGTGGGTGAGGATTGATGAGCCAGTTGGATTAATCTCTGATATCGAGACGACAATGATGATAACCGGTATCAAATACTGCTCCCTGATTATCTAAATTAATGAGCATGACTCATGACCATCATTGACACGATTATCTCTACTATAGGAGTTTGCATTTCCTTCCTATATAGCGCTCTTGTGCTTAAATTTCACTTGCACGTTCTCTTCAATAGCTTTATTATTATTTAGACGAACGAGTCAACCCTAAGAAAAAATACAGTTTGTTTATAAGATGTTGTTTCACTAATATAATTAATATGAAGTAAGCTGTATACACTTGCTAACTATCACAATAAAAATACAAATTATAAAAAAAAACATCTAAGAAAAAGACAACAAAACTTTAACTTGTTCATCGAGTATGATTTTATATATTGATTTTAGGAATTAATGTGACAAACCAAATTGCACCATATTAGCCGCATAATGCCTACACTTGTAGTATAATTTGATACCCCTCATGACATCTAGCCAATTTGACAATCCGGTAGTGATATAATTCAACTGTGATAGGAAAAGGGGAGAAAGCAAGAACCCTTTCTATGAGTTCTTCTCCTCTAAGACACGATTTCGTTTTTGCGTAAATTCTTTTCCGATTATGATTACCGGTTAATTGAGAAGAGCGCGCTCCCCAAAACCAACTAAGACAAGACTGCTGGGAACCTTATGATGGCACAGTAACCCTGTTATTTATAATATCTACGAGTAAGTGGCACTAGATACACAGTAGGCACCTCAGATCTCCCCCCACACCCCAACCCGTTTTTCTTGAACAAATACTTCAAGCAAGAGAGTTTATTTTTTTCCTCGCTTCCCCATCTGCGTAATTGTACCCCAGTTGCCCTCCTTTTTCCTTCCTTCTATGAACAGAAAGCCTTGCAAGCCATTCGCTTCGCTAGGTTCAACAGGCAAACACATACACCAAGGTTTGAGTGTGTATGTATGTACCTATTACGTAATTTTGGGTGCAATAACCAATTTTCAACGCTTGAAAAGGAAAGTATGAGGCAATCTTTTTGATTTCTTTTTGTGAGTACGCCATTTCTTGAGCGTTATAACCATGGAAGACAAGTTCTCTTTAGTATTTCTTGAGTATATAATAACAAGACCCCACACAATTCTTTCTGTAGATTCGTAATGATGCTCTTCCCTCTGTTTTATTTTTGGGAATCTGTTACACGTTCACTTTTCTACATTATAATTCATCTATGAACCGATAATGTCTTGGGGGAATTATGGCCTTTATTTAAAGAGCGAAGAGAAGACAATCATTCGATACGGACCTTGTTGTGTTTATATAAAAGACGATTATGTAACCCGGACCTTCATATTACAGATTTGGTTGTAGTTTTTCTAGTTTTCTATCTCGCGCTTAGCCGCATTATCTTCCCCAGTGCAGACGGAAGTCGAAAAAGTTGTGTTCAAGATGACAGAAAGGGCCAGCGTTGCGTACTCACTGGGGAGTTACACAACGCGTCCGAACGATGCCAAGAAAAGGCAAAAATCGAATAAAGAAACCTTTTTAAATATCTTCCGTCCATATAGAACATTGAAAAGGAATTCGTATTTATTTGCAAGCTTTTTTAGTGTACACGTCTTTACGGAGAAATTCATCTAGTCTAAATTTTCATGTTTTTCATTATTCTTAAAATTAATTATCATATTGATTTATTATTGTGAAACTGTCTCCTGCAAGAATTTCTGTTTTTATTTTGATTGAGACATATTATGTATTTTGATGAATGCATTTTATAAATATACCAATATACCTGTCTAGGAATACAAATGTAACTTTCCGAAAAAATCATTGTTGACATCGTTAATTGATTAAACAAAAGTAAAGTTCCGAATTGCACATGATTGATGATGCTAGTATATGTATAACAATAAAACATGACAGATTAATTCAATCTTGGAGTTGACTTCCTCTCGATGTAAATATATATTTATAGAATAAGTTAATAAAATAGCATGTATATTCTAAAACAACAGAAAAAGTTATCCATATCAATGAAATATAATATTTCAGTTATTTATACATGTAATATGGTGTATAGTAAAAATGTAAGATATTTTTAATTTTAAAGTTAAACAAAAGAATGAAGTAAGAGTTTGAAAAACAGGCATTTCGCGATAACTTTATTTGAAATCTTTTAAAATTTCTTTGAAATTGGATTTATATAGTTAAACATTAATAAGATCATCAGTGAGAAATTTACCAAATAATAAAACGTTCTTTGGTTGTAATGAATATCGCCAAATGAAATATTCAACAAATCCGTAGAGTAATATAATTCTATGCCAATTAAAGACAGATGTATAACAGCAATTACACTCAAAATACACACCCGTACTTCGCGTGCGTACTTTTGGCTTGTTAATTTATATTTTAAACAATACAAGGTAATTATTCCCAGGAACATCTAAATTATAGAGCCGCTCAATAATTTGGCGACATACTTTGCTATGTAAACCCATTATAGGCACTTGTAACGATATTCCCGTCGACCATAATTCAATAAATTACCTTTTAATCTCTTCGTTTATGGTATTGTAACCGTAGATTTTTGTAAAATACTAGACGCCACCAAGAATATTTAGTGACTTTAATGATAAACCTTATCGTGTATTATATCTCATAAATTTAGCTTTCTATGAGGTTTTTTATTAGAGATAAAACCTTGATAACGTGAAGTTTAGTAAATAGGAAAATTGTAATAAAAAATAAAGTTACATACCTGAATGACAAATTAAAAAAAGGAAAAATATATATGTAGAAGAAATTACTAATACATTTTCCATTTTTAATCATTTTGTATATACATTTATATGCAGTTATACTTCAGATAAGGGATCTATAAGATAATATGACAATTCGATATAATAGGATAATAATGTAGGTATATTTATAATCTCGAATGTTCTATTTAATTTATTTATTTGCGTGTAAATAGCAACTGGTGTAAGACATTTGAGTTTCTGTCACTTTTCCCGAAAATAAATTGGAAATTTAACAAGTTCTTATAATAAATATTAAATATTATAATCAACTAGATCTGTAGGTAATCTAATAAAATTCAACATGAATTTAGACCGTCGTCATTTTATCATTTTTTCCTCTTGTTTTACTCATAGAAAATAATCAATATATCAACAAATATCTATGGTTTTACTCATACACGTTTTACAATAATCATGAAATTCTATGATAATATCCATATTGATTGCGTAACAAGATTAAATCAAAACATAGGAAAAACTGATAAATTGGCGGTGGTCTGATTTCGTATCAAATATTTTTAAATTACTGATCTAGGTATAGTGGATTAATTATAATATCCATTATCTATAATCGTTTTTATTTATAAGATGATATCATCTTTAATTAAATTAGTATCAGAATAGAAATCGAAACTAGAATGTTAGACACCAGTTGCTAGGTTACATGTAGGAAAACAAACAAATTGATTTGATCGTATAACGAATCATATTATGCATATTTCCACAGTTGAGGGTATTTTATTTGACCTTTTAAACAATTTAAAACACTATCTGCTAATAAATATTCATAAATATGCATAGACTTGACATTTCAACGTTTTACAATTACTTTTATAATAGGTAGTTAAAGATAACACTTAAAGTTTAATAAATGTAATAAGTGACCAATTTCTCTTTCAAATAGCGAGCTAAAAATAGCTTTTTCGAAGGAATATAAAAGAGTTTTCAAAGAGTGTTCACAGTGAAAATATAACACTGACTTCACATGATTTTAAAATAATTAGAAATTAAGTGAAATCAGATAGCTTCCGTAAACTTGACGTTCCATCTATAACCTGTCTATAAGCAACTAACAAGATACTGACTTGAGGCTTTTTAGGGGGCAAATTATATCTGCACCTCCATTTTAGCTGCTCCGTAACTGATCAGCATTTTATCGGAAAAGGATCTCTCTATACTCGTTCACCAGTCAACTACTATGGGGAGAAAATGGTTTTCTCAATTTTGGTGTTATGCCCCGTCAACATTTCAGATGCCTTTAATAAGATAAGAGGATAATTTGCCGCTATAGGAATAAAATATTATTAAGAGATTATAAACAAATACGACAGTAATGAAACGATCGAAAAATTCTTTCCAATAAATTTGCATTATAATCAATTTATTGTTCTAAATATACAGGTAGGTAGGTATATATTGTTTTTATTATAACTTTTTCTTCTATTAACGCGAATTTATTATTGTTATAATGTAAAGGTGGTTGCAGGAAGGCGTGATCTCATTCTATATAGTTTAAATAGCAATCTAACTAAAATAGTTAAACGTTCCTGTAGTCAGCATGTTAAATGACAGATTCTTTGTAATTATAATCATTTGTTCAATACTTTATATATTCTTTACCATTACAATTTAATTGAAATTCTATTTTGGTAGTAAATAATTAAATGCAAAAAACTATA
The DNA here is from genome assembly GCA_036023295.1 of Invenusta paracnida. Taxonomy (NCBI): domain Eukaryota; kingdom Metazoa; phylum Platyhelminthes; order Proseriata; family Coelogynoporidae; genus Invenusta; species Invenusta paracnida. The sequence continues at coordinate 49,583 of JAYRBW010061031.1, read as the reverse complement.
TTTAGTCTACAAGTGCGCTAATGCGTATGATTTTTAATTTATGGATTTTTCCGAATTCAGATTGTATTTTCTGAATTACGAGTATAAGTTAGATAATATTCTTGATGGTTATGATTAATGCTTTGATTTTATAGTCATTAGTGTGTTGCAAAAATAGATTTTAGTATTAAAATGTATCTGTTATGAAATGAGACGCCATTGATTTATTTCTAAACATAGGAAAAATCATGTTAATGTTTTGAAAATCAATGAGCTCAGATATACACATTTAGCTTAAAATATATTTTTATTATCAAATTTTATAAAATATATTTGATCAAAAATAAATATATAAACAAATAACAATCAATTTAATAAACGTTTCGTACCAAGCACTAATTGCAAAATTTGGCATTTTAAAGAAAATATCTTGTTTGCATATTGCATTTTTAATAGTAGATTGTGGAGTTGTTAATTTAATCAGAAAATGTAATAGTCAATTATAATTACTGAACTAATTTACTCTATTGAATCTGAATTTGTCAGAAATATAATTTCTAAATCTTATTTTAAGATACGAGGAGTATTTGCACATTAAATTGACGATATAATTCGTCATCAGTTTGTGTTGTGTTATTACAAATTATTTCATTTTTTGAAAACATTTCTCATATTATCTGTATATATATGAGCCCTGTTATGGTAGAAGCTATAATATTCCAACTCGTATATACCTAATTAAACCAACGTGCCAATGGGTGCAAAGAAAACAATCAATATTTTCCGTCACCATTGAGATACTTATTTTCATTCTATAAAAGTCAATGTATAAGGGTTATAATCACAGTTTGTTACTTCAGAAAAAAATATTTTAACAGTGAATTAAATATATAATCAGCAAAATATGATGCACGCAGCTAATAATTGCCATAGTTCAAAACATACTATTGAATATCTATCATATATATATAAATACTGTTCAAAATAGAATAATAATATATTGTCAATAGAAAAACCAAAGAGGCACATATATAAAATATTACCGCACCAAAATGAAACGTTTTTGTTTTCAGAATCGTGGATATTAATTTATACTGTATATAGTTATTGTTGTGGACTGAAAATAACAATATGTAATTATTTCATAGCATGTCATTTATTTTCCATGATAAACGATATTATGTGAAAATAAAGTTGAAAAAAGTTAAGTTTTTCCAATGTTTAAACAACTATCTAATGTTAATATTGAAGCAAAATTTAATTTCTAATTAAACTATCCTATATGTCTGTTAAACATTTTCAAAGCTTTTTGGTGCATATTTAAACATAATCATCAAAATAAAATAAAGTTATAATTCTGTCGTAAGTATCAAAATTAAACTTAGTATCTTTTAATGTAAAGTATTAATATGACAATGTCATATATAGTTTGTCAGGAACCCATTTTATTTATTTTTGTTAATACAATTGTATTAATAGACACAATATAACGATTATTTAAATTACTATGATTTTGTTTGTGGTACATGACTGTGATATAGGTATTATAAGATACTATAAAAGAGGTAGAAGGATGGTGACTCATGCAAAAACCGTCCTGAATAGTGATCTTTTCCCTACCGATTCTCAGCGCCACCTCAAATATGTTTTCCTTCTCACTTGACTGACGAAACTTCAACCAGAGCTGAGAAAATTAAAGTCTGGCCAAAGCCAGGATTCGAACCTGTATCATATTCACGCTAGAATTTTTATGTACCCTGGATACGCTATAATATTCCTTTCGATGTTGCTTAATGATCGAAGGAGGCAAAGAGTAAACTCACATGGGATGGTGAATTCGATGGTCTTGACCACAGCTCGTCCAACACCGTTGGAGACTATGCAGGTGTAGACGCCAACATTCTTGGGGGTCACGGCGTAGATCATGAGTGTACTGGACATTTGGAAACGATTGTTGGAGCTTGTCTCACACTTGACATAGTATTTCAGTTGGTTCTTGTTCTCATACTTGCCCTGAAAGGTATTATTACTTTTAAATTACATATCTGAGTGTGGTATAAATAAAGCCTGCACGTATAAATAAAATAAATATTTGTGAATCTTCTCTTATTCTAAAAAACAGTTTTGTACAAGTATTTAATATTAAAAGAAAAATATCAACATTATTGAAGTTTATAGACTTTAGATTGTTTTCTATACACTGCCTTCATTCTATTTTTCTGTATTATAGAATACAAAAAAATGTAAATAATATAATTAGATTAATGTATGGATTTATTCAATTCATTGGCAATGGAAATTAATCAAAATCAAGAAATTTTAATATATACATATTATATTCGTATATAATTATAATTATAATTAAAAGTATTTTTGCAGTTTCTCTCAGATTTAACAATTTTTAAAAGAAATTTTAGACATCAAGTTGTTTGTATTCTTGAGCTAGCTTTTGAGGCATCTCGTTGAAAGAGTTCTGCCCATTAAAAGTGTATAAGTCAACAATAACAATACTTTAAGTATTAGTTAAATATATAGTAAATGCGAGTCCAGTACAAGTTCAGTTCAATATATATGTATACTATAAATCAGATGACTTATACTCCCTACATAGACTTTTTAAAATTCTTGCAAATGTATTTTTTCACGGAAATTGCCTTATCTAGAAAGTAAAGCGATTTCTGTACTTAGTCCTGCACAATGTGTGCATAAGCAATTTGTATACACTTTTCAGTCGAATTGGACTTTATACTAATTTGTACACTGACTGGTATTTACTGTATTCACAAAGTATTATTGTTATTGTTTGCTACACTATTAAATGGCAAAACTCTTCTAAGGAGATGTCGAGAAAGATAGCTCAAGAATACAAACAAAATGATGTATAAATTTGTGTTTATAAAAAAAAAAGTAATCCGATAAATATATAATGATACAAATAATCGTCCAATAAAGTGTATAATAAATTAATAAAATTGGATTAATTCCTCAAATTCCTATAATAATATACATACTATATGTAAATATATGCAATATATTTTTCCAAGTGTAAATTTCTAAAGCAAGCTTAACAATAATAACTTAATGGAAAACTGAACTTAATGTAAAGTTTACTATACATGTACTTTATAACCATTGTTAGACCCTGGACTTTGCTATTATAGGGCTTGAGTGAAACAAATGGTCATAAAAGGGCTCGGCGCTCACCTCATTGCAAAGAAGAGCAGTATCGGTCTGACCGCCATCTTCAGTTGGCAGTTTCCAGGAGAAAGTGTTGGATGGGTCCGCAGGGTTGGCCTGAGCACTGCAGGACAGTTCTCCGTTTAACTTCTGCTTCGTTGGGATCATTTGCACTTGGACATGAGTGGGGCCCTCCAGAATTGGGGGGTCTGTCAGACAATAGGGAGGTTATAGCAATTCTATCTATAGTTTGTGAAAATTCTTAAGACAAATTAGATAGATTTTCTCTTTGTATGTATAATATATTTGCTTTCAGAGATTTTTTGAGTTATTATTTTAATAAAAAAATTTCAGTGGTTTTAATGTGGCATAAATTATATTTTAGTTAGAATACTTTCAGTTACAAATAACTTTAAGAGAAATTTTCCGATGAGGAATAATTCTTTATCATTGCCTTTTATGTTCTTTTTGAGACATTTTAGGCATAAATAGGTTAACTTTAAAGTATATTTTACTGTTTTGTAGAATTGATCCATTTTTTTAAATTTATGATATATTTTATTGGACGACTATTTATATTATTTGCATTATTTGATTTAGTATATTACTTAGATGAATGCTTTGTATTTCCAACAGAAATTTCCAATTTTGTAATTTATATTTCAAAATAGTTAGAATTACAACGTACATTATATATTAAGTTAAGAAATAATCATATATTGCTTATAGCTATAATCAACTTTTGGAAGAAATCATGACAAGTTCTTTCTGTTAAATGAATTATGTATGCTAAGGATTTCTGTTCTGAGTTGTTTTATTGTCATTTTTATGCATATTTCCATTTATTAAACTATATAAATGTTATTAGCTTTCTGAGTGTTGGCAACATTTATTTGAGGATGAAATACATTTTCTGTATATTTGTTTCGTAACTACATATATTATAGTAATTATTTCATTAAAAAGATAATCCTCATGAGGCTTTATACTCTGCGTGTTATAATACAACATTATCTACAACGTACATGTGATATTAAGGAAAAAGGTGAAGCGCGCTCCTCCATTCGAGTTATTGGCAACGATCGTGTAGTTCCCCATATCCTCCACGCGGACACCCCGCAGATTGAGCTCTCCACCACGAATCTCAACAGAACTTGTCGTTTTAAAGGGGGCACCATTTTTGGTCCAGATGAACGAGGAGATAGGCGGGTTGGCTACAGGAACTACTTTGATTGGTCCGCTGCTACCTGCAGGACGTGTGGGAAATCGATAATGAAGTGAGACGGTGTGCAAATTATAGCTGTCCGCACTAGAATATATTGATGTGATGAACTTTTATGCGTGGTACTAACAAGCGTTGTACATAATAAAGCTTAGAATTGAGTTCTACAACAAAATATCGAAATGTGAAGTTGTATATTATAGATTGATACGATTGGAGTGATGAGATTTATAGAGATTAGGGAAACCCAAAAATTTGGATAAATTTCATGGAAGTAGTAGATATGGCCAGAATAAGATGGGTAATTCATGCATACCGGTATAATTCAATCAAGCACCTGAAAATAAACTATAGTCACATGTAAATGTACGTTAAATGCGTTACAACTTAATTTAATTTATTTTATTACAAATATGAAATTTTAAATAAAGAAACGTAAACAGATTCATAATAAATATCACAAAATGTAACAGACTATGACAAAAATGACAAACATAATTGAGTTTAACATGATTACCTATAACGTTTTATGCTAAGGTCTAACTTAATGTTTCATATGTAGACAAGTAAAGCCATACACAAGAAGTCGTATTACAATTTATGTGTCTAAATTTATAGAATACGCCATATATTATACATATTAAATATGTTTAGGAAATCGTTACATAAGTACAATTAGTTCAAAAAGTATTAATTACAATAATAATATTAAGTCTACTTCTTTAATTAACGCTTATTATATATCTCCTATCCGTAGTCATGCAAGCCTCCTCCTCAGATCGATTGTTCCAACGACTCACCACTTTGTACCACCCGATGCTCTCCCTGGACCACTTTGGGGAACTTTGGAGCAAATGTCACATTGAGTCTCAGTCTGTCATGATATCGTAGCTCCCCATACACCGGGTTCCCGCCCTGACATTCGATGTATTTATTGTGATCTCGCCAGGTTGGATGAAGCTCCAGACGGCTCGAGGTTCGAATCCCCTTCGTGCCCCCGTCTCTCATCTCGTCCGGGGTGCCTGAGGAGGAATCGATAGTAGATATATAAGTATATAGAGGCGACTTGTATACCTATTGTGCATATTGAGTTATTCTACTTTAATTGTTTTCTCTGTTTTATTTGGCACAACACTCCCTTTCTACAAAATGAAATAACACGGAAACAAAAACAGCAAAAAATGTAAAAGTTATATTCTCAAAAAATATAATTAATATTATGTAAGTTATACATATATATATAATTGATTTCAAAATACATAGTTTTTAATAAATAATTTAAAGTGTATAAATTATACTCTATGTATATAAAATATATCATTTGTTAATACATATATAGCAAAATAAAATTATTATATATACATTTATAGTGAAAACGTTGAGGAATTCATGAACATTTTCAGTGCGCCACATATGTATAGTAAGTTACAAAACAACTTGTTGTGTAAGGTTTTGGGCATATTTCACATACGAAATATAAAAACACAAAAAAAGATTAATCAGCTATATATATGGTGATACGACCATAATGAAGATCAGAATTGGAACAAATGTCACGTCCCAAATATAATTATCTATTAAGTCAGACTCGTGGGAAACATATTCGATACGTATTAAATAGCTGTGCAAACACTTAGTTTGTGCATTTATGTATATATTTCTATATTTTGTAATCGAGTAAAAATTAAATACATTAAGAGTTTGAAATAAGAAAATTATTTAATCAAATAGTAATTAAGATAATCAATAAATATATATAAAACATAAATTCGTAGAACAAAACATTTCTTATTTATCTTGAAGCAATTTACAACTTTATATTTTTATACCTTCTCAAATTTGTTCAAATATATATTTTTTATAATAAATAAAAGCAACGGGATTTCTGTTTGTTAGTAATTATCTGAATAAATTCCGCATAAAAATCATTTACATAATTACCTAACTATTCGCAAATAAAGCTATTTTAATATGTTGAGTATTGCTTAAGTTCAGTATTTATAAATTTCGGTTGTATTACCGGTTAGATTACATATTATACATTTAAAATGTTAAATTCATGTATTGTCTAACATATACAAAAAGTTGCTTTTGTTTTATATAAAAATGTACTATTATGTATATTTAGGCTTACCAACAACGCAAAATAAACAATAAAACAACCAGTTAGGCATGATATAGTTTGAGAAACTTTATGTTCTGCAATAATTGATTTAGTGACTTTTGCTGAATTGTATCAGAATTTATAGTAACTGATCCTAGTAAATTATTCCATGACAAGATCTGAATCTAATATGTATGTATGTATATGTATATTATGTGTGTATATTTCGCTATAAACTAATTTTACTAATTGATTTAATCTCCTAGGTCGAATGAAGTCATCAAAATATATTCCTCTTGGATGCAAAGGTCTGCGTTACATGTGTGGTCTCTAGACATAATAATATTTGTGTGGGGTGTCTAACTAAAATGGGATATTCGAGTTAAATTATGTCAAACTATGGGGCAAAGCGAATTCAATACTACAGCTTTTAATATATATATACATACTTACAAATAAAACACGGGAAAATGGGTAATATTTGTGTAACCTTGTTTAAGTTCTCCAGTTGTTTCTTTCAGTATAATTATAATGATAAGCTAATATTGTAACTTCTATATCTCGGTATAGTGTACGCATCCATATAACTTGAATCACATCAGTTCTGAGCTGCTCCTGGCTAAACTCGATTCTCATACGATGCAAATCTACCTTCCTATAACGACTAATGTGGTTTATCCAAGTATGTACCATTGAGAAAAGTGAGTTTTGTCTATATAGCTTTCGATATACCTATACCTCGTATATATCATACTGAACCAAACGTCGACCAAAAGATAAATTGCTCGCAGTGTAATCAAATCATCGGATAAATTGGGCCGGCCATAAATTTATATGTAAATCTTTGTACAAAGAAAAAAAAATTAAATGGAAAGTTCTGGGTCGTTTTGTCTTTATACATTATGCACATCTTCATGCATATTGATATACATAATATATGTATTTGTTTAAAAAATCAATTTTTGTTGTTATTAGTATGATGAGACACGGATAATAATATAAATTGATTTTGTTATAAGAAATATAAATATTCAATTGTATATAAAATATTTACACTAAATTGAAAAGTCACTTTTATTAAATATTACGATCTTTATCTCTTTAATTTAATTATTAAAATATTTGATATTTAATTATAGAATAAAATTTGTAAAATAACACTATAGAGCGAAATATGAATTCGGTATATTGTTTAATCATTAACGATTTGCATAGAAATATTGATAAATATCCCTTATTCTATGAATATATCTACCTATGAATATTTATTTAAAATAGCTTGTACAGTCTACATTCTCTTGTAATATTGTCAAAAACAAAAACGTTTGAATATGATTGCATCTTAAATTCTGAATTGTTTTTGTGGCAAGTCATCTAAAATTATCTATATGGAGCAAATTATTGAAACATTTACTATATAAGCTTAAAGTTAAAACTAATTATTTCATGCTTAAGCATTCTTTCTCTTTCATCAAAGCTTGAATAAACATTTTTAATAATAATAATAAGCGTTTATTATGGCAAAAATGGGAATCAGAGCATGTTAATAAAAAATAAAGGGTACAGGGGTTGAAAAACATTATTATATTTGTATTATACTTCATTATTATTCTATTAATTAAAACAATCTCACGTTTGTACTAAAACTACTTATGCATAGATTCATATTAATATGTACAACTTAACCTTAACATACTATAGGCTAGAAAGCGTCAAGCTTTGCAGTTATCCCGTGCATAATTTATTAATTCGCATGAATAGTTATCTCCATAATACAATTTCTAAAAAAGTTATATATAATATGCATATATATATGTGTATATATGTCAGTTCTTTGTAGATAAAATCCATAAATCTTTAGTAAACACTGTATTTTTTAGGTTGAATAGTATATTCATAAACTAGTATAGACAAGAGATGATTTCTCCAATTTTCAACAATTATATTGGATTAGAAATTCGAGTCCTATACTTAAACATTTTCATGTATGGTTGTGTGAAAGTCCATGAAAATTAAGTCACACAAATGCTTACACGCGAAATCTAAATGAAAATATAAGTATTTACATAAATTATTAAATTTTAAAATAGTTAAAACATAAGTTTATACAATCATGTCAAGTTGTTTTACTGTTTACAGTAGTAGTTAATTTGGTCTTTGCGTATCAAAACTGATGATATAATACAATACGTTGATATTTTACGTCTTTAACTCTATATAGTGTTATTACGTTTTATTGACGTGCTGCAGTAAATGAGCACAAATTGGTTGACATCTTTTGCCTATAATTTTACTGTATATTTGTATATATTATGTAGGTACATATATAAAAATACACAATTTCTCAAATAAAGACAATATTATTTTATATTACTGAAAATTATGGACGAAAATTCGTGGTTTTCTATTTTATTAAACCTCTCTTTAATAATATATTGCATGATATCATATGTTAAATTGAGTTTAAACTTATACTTCCAGCTTTTATTTGTCACCAAACGTGCAAGCCGAAGAATAATTTCTTATAAAGCCAATACAATTGCTACTTTATTGCTTAAAGTTATGACTTATAGTCTAAATGTCATAAGAAAACATACTTGTAAATATTTAAAAATATAAATGCATGCATAGCATATTGAATCACAATATTTATTTTGTTATGGTGTAACTCTACCCGCTAACATGGCAAATGTAAAATACATTGTATTTCTATTACAACGAAACTAGGCATAAAATATATGTAAGGTAACATTATAATCACCTATTTTTATTAATAAATGCGCATATTTTTTAATCTAACCTTTCTATTGAATTAAACTACACCTATATACCAATTGGTGTTATCTAAATAGAAGTGTTTTTAGGTCACAATAAAAAATGGTATAAATGGAAAGCAGAGTGTAAAAATAAGTGTAAAAATAACGATTTTTCTATCACATGTAAATGGGATTAAATGTGATAACTACATGCATTCCGAGTTTAGACATTTATCTGAAATGTCTAGCGTGTGAAATGTCCCATCTAAGGCTCACTAATACATAATAATGTCACCCTATACACTGGGGATGTATATTTTGTACATTCACATTCTTGACCCTCATAGAGGATTTGGGCGGTGCGATTACAGTTTTTACAGTTTATACGTTCATTTCTCAAATACCACTTTTTGGTGCAAGATGGGGACATAAACACATACAAATAGGCTTAAAAATGTATTTTACAATGTAACTGGCAAAGGTCAGTTAAGTTAAGCGACGCAGTCAGTTTACAACATTTATTTAAATAAATCTCGTAAAGCTCAACTTTATAGTAAATTTTGCGGGTCACAGAACAGTTTTAATTTCATGAATATATTTCAAATGATTATATACAAATATTCGTTACATATTCTGAGGTATAGTTACATATTCCAGTGTAGAAATTAAAAATCTACATATTTTGATGTACTAGGTATGCATTTTTGTAATATTGACATTGGTTTTTATTTATTTGGAAGAACGAGGACACTTTCACGCTTATCTTTAATATATTCCGTCAAATATTCACTCATGTTTCAAAATTTGTGTAAATATCCTCTACACTGATGAGATATAACATAATTAAACAAATAAATATTTATACATGTTTAATGTTAGTGTATTTATCTGCCAAACGTAGTTTCTCATGTTACAATTCAATAAAATGATCTCACAAGATATAACCATGAAAATATACAATTTTCCTCGTTTGTGGCCTTCTCAATTAACAAAAGCCCCACTCATTGTATTTACACGGCCAACTAAATCACAATCGGACATCAAGAGAGATATAAATAAAACAAGTCCACCACAAAAATGTGGAGAACGTAGGAGTTTCTAACCATGCCATTAAAGTAGGTAATACACACAGCTGATACAGTTCTGTAACCAAAGAGTATACTCATCTGAAGGTCTTACATGTACAGGCACCTTCATGGTCTTGTAGATGCTATAGACGGTAAATATTTATCCCCCCGCGCATTCCTATAAACAAAGAAAGCAGTTTAGTTTCCAACAGGCAACTGCAAATAACTCTACCTGCCTTTAAAACAGTCACGTATACTCCACATCTTCGTAGCAGTCCTAATTTTGGTTGTTTAAAGGGAGTCTTCAATTACAAAATTTGTCTCTCTGTCCGTCTCTATATGTAGCTAGCAGGTTATGTTAATACAAACTACATTTAACTCCTCATTATAGTCCGCATATCCATCATTTGCGGGTGTAAGAGCGGGTGTAAGTTAGTCGATAGTCCGGTCCAGTGTGGTAATTAAGCACTGTTTGTGTTGATATGAGGGCTGCCGTGTCGTCCCTGTCGTTTTCTAGTGGTCGACGCTTATTATTTATGTGCAATGAGAAAAATGCAGTTACCACATTCAAATTGATTTACTATCTATCTTTTTGACAAGTTTTTGGTATTGAGGACGATGATTAGGATGATAGATACTGTATATTCTATCTCTCTCTCTCTCATGGCTAAGTTATTCGCTATAGTTTACCTCATGAGAAAGAAAAATTTGCTGTGGATGGGATGAGAAGGTAGTAGGTAGAAAGCTAAAAACGGTGGCAGTAAGTAATGTTTACTTGAGAGCAAATGGATGCATACAGGTCCTAGCTACATGTTCATGAATACCTGGGGATGCATGTAGCGTGAGTCTTTGAACGACATTTTTTTTAGGGAAAGCAATACAGATTGAGAAAATATACGATTGGTCATGTTTGGTTTCATTTATGCGATAAAATCAGAACTTATACACATTCGGCTGTTATCTTTAACCTCGTATTTGTCGCGCTACCAAAGACCTATAAGTATATGTAGTGTTATAGTGCAATTTTAGAGTCAGTAGCCACAATATTATATATTTATACATGTTTTGTACGCATGTAACAGGCTTGGCGTTCAAAATGTTATATTGGGTATATTGTGTATAAACACATTGAATATTATCACTGGAATGTGTTTAAATCTAGGTGAGTTAGTCAGGTACAGAATGTATACCTAACACATTGTAGATGAAATTATATCTCTAATAATTTAATGATAAGATTTAATTTAGTCTAATGTGAATGTTGATTTTAACAGACTGGGTTTACAGAAAAAAACTAAATATTTAGTCTCGTTTTTTAAATCAATACTATAACATATGGTTTTTGTTTGGAAATTTCTAGTGAAATCTTCAATGATACAAAAACGTGTTTTCTAAATCAACTACTACAGTTCACGTAAACGATTACTAGATAGATAGAATGTTAGTTCAAATTATACTATAGTATATAAGTACACTCAAACTCATATATTCTAGCTTGAACTCATTTTTCAATAAAAATATATACAAAAAATATTCTGAACTTCAAGTTTTGACAATAATTTAATCAGCTGTATCACCCACACTCGATATTCTCAAAAAGATTAATCGTCGAGCTGTCATAGTTAGTATATTCTTTGTATATGGGATATCAGTGGGATTTGGGAAATATATACAAAGGGAACTTAGTAATATATTTATAAGAATAAGCTCGAATAATTCTATGACTAATATATTTCTATTGGTAGTAATATTTTGCCGGAAAATTTATTATTTACTGAAAAATATTCATATAATAACAATATTTCTGATTTTCATTTTGTTAATATGAGTATACATAATTTCGTGCTCAATATAATTTTGTTTTTCTCCTAGTAGTGCATAATATATTAAGAATTTCGTGAAACTTGCCAATCAAAATAATTAGTATTAATTTATAAATAAATATTTATTAGAAATTGGATTGTTTTCAAATTTGTAAAACTAATTCTTTACAAATGGATTAATCGTCAAATTATATACTAAAAAAGGCTAATATATAGGTCTAAATCTGTAATATCGGCAGTTTTCTTAGTATCCAATCAATAGAATAAAGGTGATTAGAACCTATGTGAGATCCACAACCGGAAAAACATGTCTCTTGTCTTCAACACTACGATATCTGTCCTCTTTATTAAAACTTGTGGCAATTTATCGTCACCTTTTGTGCATGTTCACTGCTGTGATTATTGTACCAACAAATACACCGCGGCAAGACCAGTTGAGGTCAGTACATAAGATTGACCACAGCTGTTTATCTTTGGTTCCAATTTTTTGCAATCTGTTAAGTTTGTGTAACTATTTACATATAACAGAAATGAACGTCTGTGACTGAATGACTGGATTAAAAAAGTACTTTCGTAAATGAGGTAACTGTGCAAGTTAGACCAACAATTTTAGTGTTTTTAATTCTCAAAAAAACTGTTACAAGGTTAATTGTACATGTGAGGTGATTTATGTAGATTAACAAAAGTAAAATATCGTATTTTGTATTTTGAAACTTGTTAAATGCTTATTATTAAATATCTCAAATCGAAAGACCTACGTCAACTGCTGGAAAAATTAATTGTAAATTAGACTTCTTGAATATAGTGCAAATTTGTATTGCAGTGTAAAAAGATAAGTAAACTTTCAAATTATGCCTTGAATTTTGAGGCAATAAATGCTTGAACCATTTTTTCTGAAAATTAGCATTATTAACATTTAATTTAAAATATGTTGTTCACATCTTTAAAATAAGAGTCATATCACTTGTTTAAATGTATTTTCTATAGCATTTAGTATTAATATCGCAATTCATTATATTACAAATATCACAATAATATACTTTCCCCCTATGCATCGCTTTTTATCCTTGCAATGAATACCTTTGAGGTTTTTCATAGTTATATTGTGTTAGACAAACACCCTTTCCTTTACAAAGATTTCTGATGCCAAGTATGAATAAGGGGCCTACCTTGAAGCTCATCTACTCCACACTCGAGCTGTTTCTCTGTGGTGACTCCAGGCGAGTTCAAGTTGATGTAGTTGGAGGGGGGACAATCGTATCGGCGCCATCGTATGGTGGCCCCGGGGTTGGACCAGTCTGCCTGACAGTGGACTGTTAGGAGGCTGGCCTCCCGGACCACCCGACCGCCAGAAATATTGACTCCAGCGGGAGGGAAGATGACGTTCAGGGAGAGTAGCTCACTCGTCAGACCACCCACTATGGCGGGGCTGACAGCCTTGCAGCTGATTGGAGGAGAGTTAGTAGGTCGCAGTAATTGATAGGTAGAAGATTATTATTGGAAGAGAGTAGGTCAATTATGTATATTACACAGCCTATTATATGAAAGTAGATCAACAACGAAGTTATTTGGAATATAATAATAAAATATGTAATTCCATGTTATACTTTTTACGCATTTGTTTTAGAAAAGTAGGTTAACTAAAGTAGGTGACGTAAGAAGATAATGATTAGTGATCGCTAATAATTGATTTATGGAAAAAAAGTCAAATGCAAATTTATCTTGATTCCTTTTGTTAAAAATATAAATTTTTATATAGCTCATAATTCAATTCATAGAATTTTAGTTAATACATTATAAATAATGTATTATAATAAAAACATGTTTTTAATGTAGCTTCTCAATTACTTTGTTCTCAATTAAAAATCAAAAAAATTGATCCAAAATGATGCCTTTTCTGCAATTTAAAGTTATTTTTGTAAATGTGTTGAAATTGTTTCGGTGTAAAACTATTTTACGACGAGAATTTTTATTAAAAATCTTTTAAATAAGTTTATTTCATAATTATAAAGAACAATTTACCTTTCCAACCAAAGTTTTACAGTGGAAACTATTCCTTATCTAAATGTTTAAGCCCGTGATTTAAAATGGGACAAATACTGATCAAATGGATTTTGATTTAGTGTTTTATTAATATATGTCGATAATTTACTCAAACAACGCGTTTTAAACTGCAAATCAACAGAAATTACAGAAATTATACATATTATATATATCAAGAACAACCTTATCTAGCTATATATATACAGCAAAAGCACAACGTGTAATAGTCGTCTGCAATTTTTTTAAATATAATGTCCTATAATATACTCGAATCTTATATAATTAAGCAGCTGTTTATTTTCTCACATTAACTTCTGCTTCATCTTATCTAAATCTTCAGATTCTTAGAAGGGTGAGTTAAAAATGGCGAATAGAATTGAATTTCTTTGAGATGTAAAAAAGTAAGGTACTTTAAAAATATCAATGTTTGAAAATGTCACTAACCTGAAGGTTAATATCTAACTTCATGCATGTTGTATATTAAACGTTTGTCTCAAAAGTGTTTGCACGTCAATAATTCGTACAATAATTTCCTTTCATGCTTAGTTAATCACATCACTAATCTTGAAATGTTGACTATATTGTATTTTAAAATCCAAAATTATTAATTACAAAAATTAGATGAAAAATAAGAAGGTACACATCTAGTCATTGATAATTGCTGAATGATAATTCTAGGATAATATTTTTCAAATAGTAAAAATTCAACAGGGTTGATTGTTGTTTTGAAAATATATTACATAAAAAATAATTAATTACTCATTAACGATTGCACATTTTAACCTTTCTCGTGGTACTTGATTAGAGAAGATAAATACATCAGAAGAAGAAGAACGGAACACTCACAAAATCTTCGCCTGATGGTCCGCTTTGCGACCAACAATTCTCAACTTCAAAGTTTGCTGATTTCCGATTGATCGAGATGGTTCTGTGGATAGCTTGGATGTTCCTGGGGACAAAAAGTAGGAAGACATCATCATAGACACTCTGTCAGATTAAAGAGAGAAATGTACTCTAAATAGGCGAATGTCTTTAAGTACATATTATAAAAGATATTTAAGTCTCGACGGAAGCGTTTATTGAATCATGCAGTTCTAGGTTTATACAGACGACGGATCTATAAAGGTTTGTGCAAGTTTCTCACACAGCGAGGGAAATCTCAATAACGAAATGGAAATATTCTACAATAGAATTTAGCTAGATTCGTTGCAGACAGTAACAAAAGTCATGCATTTGAGAATTCCATATTTTAATTTCATATTTCCAGTATATTTCGTACATATTTACACGGCATAGAAATTATTGTTTAAATATACATAGAATATATAGTATATACATTTCAAACAGCTATATCTTGGTAGCTAAGTTACCGATAGCCTTTAAAATTTTGAAATCATCAGGTCATCACGACCCATTGAAACAGTTGCGCATTTTTAAATATTTTTTTACGAGGGTCTTAAGTAAAATATTGGCAATTTAAAAGAACAATATTTGATCTTAAAGTGTCACTATTTGACCCCATTCCTTTGAAAACGTTGACAATTTTTTACCCAACTAGCACAAAGCTCTAAGTTGCCTCTATTCTGTTTATAGCTCTATTGTATCATGTGTTAGAATTTATAGTTTATAGTTGACAGTGTTTGTGTATTTATTGTACTGTAAATAAAACTCCTCAATATAAATTTATTTGTATTAAAGTAAAGTGTAGTTTATATTCATCTACTGCATCATGATTTTATAAATATTTCAATAATTACGATTATATATCCGCGTTCAACTGAACATACAACAAGTAACTTGGAAAACGAATAAATACAGGTTGTAAATGAGGTGAGGATGTAAAATAGACTAAAAAATGAGTAACTGGGTAACATTTTATAGTGAGTGGGAAGACGAAATAAACTTTGTTGTATTCTTGGTAATCGATAATCGTTGTCTGAGTTCGAAGAATTCAAGGAAGAATTTTTATCGGTTCCACTGCATCAACAAAGTTCAAAGGAGCTTCAATATAGCATTTCTGACACTTTATACTTTGTCTCTTTCTTTTATCTCTTATGTATAAGATACACACCCACATGGGAGTTTTGCCGTGGTACTTCATAATATTTAACAAATATATATATATAGACTCATGGAGGCGCACCTATGTAAGGTAACGTTTCGTAATTACCAATGCACTATCCTATTTGTGAGCTTCAAAAACAAAAAGGTATTCGACGAATTTTGAGTTGTAATATCAATCAGAGAAAACTGATTCGACGAGACTGGCATTTTTTTTTAAATTAAAGTAATATATTATTAAGTTTTGCATTCATGCGTACGGAATTTTGTAACACCAGTATCAGATATAATATATAATAATAATATATTCCTAATTCAATCCCTTTAATTGAAATATATGAGCATGCATACGCATGTATATACTAGTTATTAATAAGAAAATCGTATTTTTTTATTCGAGGTATTGTAAAAACACGTACATTCATAGTAATGCAGAAATATACTCTTTTGAAATGTACAGAATGCGCAGAAAGAAACAAAATTCAAATAAAGCAGTTAATTATTCTCAAATAAACATTCGTACGCGCCTCATTTTTTTCAGTAATTATTCGATATACTGGAATCTGTGATTCTGCCTTTCATCATGACAAATCTGATCGTTTTCTTCTTCAAAACGTTGTAATTATTCTCAGACTGCAGTCTTGCGAAGTTAATACGAGATTAAGGATAAATAATTAACACCCAAATTACATAATGTGTCTTTCTATTTTTAGTTTTTTGTTTATTTATATGTTTCTATATCTATATTTCAAATCCTTGCATTATCGATGATGTTTTTATTGGGTCATTGACATTGAAATGTAATATTAAAATATTTTTACTTTTTACCTTTAAATATGTATAATGAGGAGCATGAAAAATATCGCTAACCAGACAAACATACGAGTGATAGATTTAAATGAAATTACTGCACCTCATACGGATGTAACATTTAGTATCTTCATGTAAAGAAAATAATTATACATTTTCATGTTCTAGCACATCCAACCTTGCATTTATTTGAGTTTCAGTGCCATTTTTGTTCGCTTATAAATGCCTCCCACTTCGGTATCAATAGAACGATTAAAATGTCCTCGTATAAAACCTCGCAGTACACGCCACCTTTATCTATTTCCAAATATGAATTATAGTTACGATACTCGCGTGGACCACCCATCTTGGATGAAGTCAAGTCAAATTACTTTAATTGAGGAAGCAGAGAAAAAAAAACTAAACTGTTTACTAAGTCTTTAGTTTAGTACAAAATTGTACAAAATCGAGTTCTCTTGCTTGGAAGGCTTTAGTTGCGCGCGACACAAACTGGGTAGGTACCTTTTTGCAAAATTGTGAAACTTAATTTCTTTGATCAGGCTAAAAGCTTCCGCAGTTAAGTTCCCTTTCTGAGGCAACAAAATTGACTGAGTAAACAAAGACGATCCCGATCTGTGGCTTTCGCCCCTGCTTTGCCCAGTGTACGATCACCTCGTCGTTCAGTGGGTTTCAGCAGTAAGAGTTTTAAAGGATTGATTCCTCCGTTCCTTAAATGGATGAATCCTTCCTTCTTTTCCTTCCACGTGCAAAATAATTTTCAATATCCAAATGGAATAGTTCCAAACATTTCTGACGGTGCAGTCTGTCTTTTTGTCGTCGATTTGTATAATTTATTAAATTAAATTGAAAGCCGAATGAAAGCCTCTCTCAGATGACTAAATCAAATTTCGGACTTTATATATTGTATATATTTGCGTACATAAATATTTCTTTATTTTTATTTTTATTTTTAATGATAAATATATAGAAATATATATATCTTGGAAAACCCTAAATAATAGCAATGCACTTTATAACAGTAAAATACAGACATATACGTCAAAGCAGCTGACGAATATTTGTTTAAAAATTCTCCCATACAATGTAACACTAAAAAATGTAGCATCATATGAAAATAGAAAATAATTTACAATCGATTAAAATTAGGTAAAACATAAAGTACTACTGTTTGGACTGAGAAAGTATTCTTTCTCATAAATTAATTGTATTCCCAGTTTGAATTAAATTCCTTTGTGTGTGATCGAACGGTTTAGTAATCTGATAGTTTTCGTTTGTCTTAATGTACATATTAGCAAAATAATTCTTAAATTAGTTCTTAGAATAGACTTTTTATTATTAAATAGAGTCAAATTTCATTTTTTATTTATATAATTTAATCAATATAACTATCTGTATTATACAAAATTTAATATATATATATAAAGTAGTTCATCTTGTAAAACAATCCAAAAAGTACTCTCTTATTTATGGAAAATAAAACGATAGAATTACAAAGCAAATATATAATAACACTGTCACGAGGCCCTTTGTGTGTGCTTGAATTTAGAGATTTTATAAAAAATGGGTTTCTCAAGTGAATTTACAATGGAAAATAATTCTTAACAATATAAAATTTTTACTTAAGAAATATCAATGTATTCGCAAGAAATTTTCAAAAAATAGTGCACTGTTAATCTTATTCTTATTCTATGAATATATTTATAAGAAAAAGATACATATTATGATTATTTTTCTAAATTTTGTCAAAACATCAATGTATGTACGAGTATATTGCACAACACGATGTTGTAAATTAATCATAATTTGATTATTTTAAATATATCTAATGTTAAAATACACTATAGAGAACAAACTATATAAAATGTTGAATTCATTATAATTAAAACATCTAATTTCAGTATTTGAATAAAGATTGAATAAAGTAATCCACTCTATTGATAAAGAGAAATGCTGATTTTTGTACTCAATGTCATCCCTATGAATCGTACAAACATATGCCAAAATGTAATGTTAATTATCATTTTAATTTAATATTTTTATATATAATATCCAGTAGGTCTATAGGTTCTAAATAACATACAACAAATGACTAGTTTTTAAATTAAATAATGATGCAATAAACCTTCTAGTAAATATTTTTGATGTAATCTGCAAGTTTGTGAATTTGTATATTTATTATTGTATATATTTCTACATTCCGTCAGTGTGATCTCCAAGTTGTAGGAAAACGGCTCAGTACGTCAAATGATACGTGACTCTTTACTCGTGAAACAATAGGACCAGATGGGTATCTTGCAATTAGCGCTGTATATTAGAATTGGAAACACAAAATAAAGGATAAATCATCGATTGGAAAAAAAATCATAACCTTATTAATGGTTTATTGAGAACAAGGACGATCCAATTATTTCTCATGTATTCTGCCATATCAGATTTGTCCTAAATGTGTTTACAATTTTTTAAAGAGATACACATGTCGTATATTATATTATCAGTGCTCCAAGATGTCAATTTTACTCAATTTTGAGGGTATAAAGTATTTGAGTTCCAAGAAATATTTGAGGCCAGCTCACCTTTGTACCACCAGAGGGTTGGAAGGGGGTTGCCTCCACGAGACGTGCATGTGACATCGACCACTGCGCCAATTTTGATGTTCCCATTGGCGGGAAATCCGGAAATGGAAGGCGCTTTCTCAGGAGGGTCTGGACAATAAAGAAAGTAAATCAAGAAAATTTGTGTCGAAATAGTTAAGTGTAATATTTTAGTATACTTTCCACAGTTTATAAAATCTTAAGATCTTACTATCAGTAAAATTTAAAAATTATAATGAAGTTAATTATAACTTCTATGGTATTTATATGGGTTATAAAACCAGTTGTTTTGACACGATCCCAAAGCGTTACAAAATTATCCTTTTTTAAATTTGTTAAAAATTTCTTGAATTTCCTACTTTTATCAAATAAATAAATTTGAAAGAAATATTAAGTTTATTTTTTTACAATTATTGCATTTCTTTGAACGAAATTTTAAAGACTGGTAACATTGTGCAGGAATACATAGTTGAGAACTACTAACATGTATTTTTCGATTTTAATTATATTGTTTTCAAATTAAGCGTATTACTTTGTATTTTTAAACAAAATATTGATTATCTAAAAAATCAATAAACTAGAAGTGAGGACAGATTTAATTTTAAATGTATATGTATCCTTTATTTATATTTAAGTGCCTTTCAGATGCCTCTATGTTTAATTATTTAACGCTTTTTTGTATTAACTATGACAAATCGCATATTATGCAATCACATCTACAATGACACTGCTGATTAATAAATCAGATTTGTCGAAATTTCAAATTTCAAATTTTAAATTGTAAATATCCCCGAAAATATATAGCAACACATTTTAAGAGAATTATACTTCTTAATGCAAATTACATATTATATAGGATGCGCAAAAATATCTATAATGTTAGATTTTATATTTAAAAACGACCTCAAAGTACACAACACTTTCTTCAGCGTAGTTATAAGTATTACGAAACGTGCATCCTTCAGTCTTTCGAAAAAAGAACCTCGGGCAACTTGAATCTTTGTTCAATCTCTGATGACACTTCTATGATATGTACGTCTTTCCATCTAATGCTTCAGCGTGTGGTAAGATGTCTTTCATTCCAAAAGCAAAGGAATGGTAACATTCATGGCGTTTGAAACTACCGGTAAATAAGCAAATGGCTTTCCATTAAGGAATTAGGGACCTTATCAGCTGACAGTTGGGTAGATAACCTCCAAGTATATACGTATAATATATACTATATATATTCGTGGTCATCTCCTATTATGAGCTATATGTCTCTGCTGGATACTCCAACGCTTTTGGCGAAATCGGTAGCTTTGGTTCGTGGGGATACTACTTAGAACCAATTTGTGAAATGAAGACGAATTTTATGAACAGTAAAAGAGTGAGTGATGTGACGGCCAAAACTTATGAGCTGCTTAACCTAAATTTCAATGAATACTATATGTATATACTTTTTTTTCCTATTTGTATATAAAATGTTGGAAGTCCGTTAAAGAATCATGACGGATCCTTCCATCACCTTCTTTCCTCTACTTCCTGAGTTATGTTGCTCGTTCTAGTAAAATACTTGGTTAGTCGGAGAATCTGTGAAAAATATTGATGGTTATAACAAAACCTGCTTTTTATTTAGATTACTGTTTAATTTGGAATACCATTATTTTGCAATATTTTTAAGTATAAAGTACTAAAATGTTGAACTTAATTTGATAAAATACAAAACACTTATGGAACATCAGAAATAAGTTAAAAACATGGTTTTATTCGTAGGGAGGAATATTTTTAAAAGAGCATTAAAAAATCATTCACATTGCAATACATATTACATAAATTAAATGCATCTCATATCACTTTAATTTAATATATTTAAAACAATACATGATCAATTACAATTACTACATACAGTATTCCAGTATTGATCAAAATTATGATATCTGTTCATGATATCGATCATATTATGATATAGACTGACCAAAACATATGTAGGTAGATATGTTTACAAATAAAATTTCACCTTGAAATGCGAGATAAGAGATGCAACGTTAATGACCAAGGGTTACAATTGGCCGTCAAAATTACCATTGTAAGATACACAATGACATACTCATTCATATGTACATATATGTATAATAACAATTATACATAGTTTAGATTAGATTAGATTAGGTTTCGTAAAACTATGTGTACAATTGTATCTAAATGTATAACCTATATTGAAACTAGTCCATAATTCTGAAATGGGAAATAAGAAAGAAGATATATACTGAGTATAAAGATGAATTCTAGATTAAGTGTTTTCCTTAAGCAATTAAGATAAGAGATTTCCCAGTTTCGCAATCACAGTATCTTATCACTTTTTGGTGTCTTGCAAGCAAATTATAGATTTTTCCTCACTTATACGCACGTATCTGTCTGAATGCAGTAGAATTAAAGAGTGCAATTTGTATTTCTGTTGCAGTAATTAATTTCGCGTATCCTTTTCTGCATATTAATAGTTGGATAAAATGGGCACTAAGTAGCATAATATTGAGCTGTTTTATACCTTCCTGTGTAGCTTGAAAATATAGTAATCAAATGGGATTTTATATTGCGTAATTAACCATCTTCATATTGACCGGAGGGAGGGGGGGGGGGTAAAGGGGAGGTGAGAGGGGGGTTAAGAAAGCATTTATACTGAACAAATAGAGCATTGATATTCAATGACATTTCCTAAAAAGAGTTTTACAACTTTTAGCGCCATATTCACTATTGTGAACCCAAATGTGTGGTCAAGCAAACATGCCCTAAATATGCACTGATTGATAAAATGGAGTAAACTACACTTTTTATATAAAATATGGGTTTCTCAAAATCAATAACATTTTGATTCGTGTAATGATTAGTTTCATAACATAAATCATGAAATTCAAAACATTTTCGTTGAATTAAAAGCGCAGTTTAAAAATTCTATTCTATAAAAAAATAAAAAAATTATTGGCGGATTGATGCTAAATTAAAGGAATATGGAAGCGAAAAAAGCTAGATATGAAAAGGGTTAATGTCAGTGATTTTTTAGATGTTCAAACTATATTTGCTATTTTCACTTTCTCCTGGACTAACTCTATATAACATTGTATTGTATTAAAACTATATTTGTAGTTTTACTTTTGTCCATCTCCATAAACATTCCTTTCTTAATATTCCTATATTTTTTCTGTTATAGCTTTACTGTATATCAAAGGGTAATTCTTTATTTATTCATATACGAATATTATAATAACATTACCAAATATGAATGCTTATAAACTTAATGCTTAGATGTGACATATTCTCTAAATTGAATTGATAACATAATAATGTGGAGGAAGTATTATTTTTAATTATTTAAGAAGTTGTAGATATACAATGCTTAGGAAATATTACTGAAGAAAATAATACACAACAAGATTAGGAAAAATGTTAACGTTATAGATACGTCACCAGCCCATAACAAATGTTTCTCATTTATTTTATGTGTTTTATACCAATCTTTGTATATTAATAATATACGTATGGCTTTATACCTCCAATATTATAACATAGGCATATATATATACATATTATGTTATACATATTAAAGGAAGCAACTATTAAATAATTTTGTTTGAAAACTATAAAAAAAGGGGAGAGAGTCAATTGGAATTTAGGCGAAATACATCTGCATAAATGGCCAGTCAATTAAAAATATATCTATTGCTACCTTTATTCCAACAAAAATCAACAATAATATGCATACGTACGTATGAAGGAAATGACTCTGTGGGAAAAGTGTACACAAAATAAGTATACATATTCGATTTTGACATTTTTGCTCATTTCATTTCCTTTTTTGTTGTATATAAAAGAGTTCTGTATTCCTATCCAAATCATATGTATATATATGTATTTATTACTCCTGTATATAATGCACACAATAACATCATCTATTTACGTGGTTTTTTGAAATTAAAAAAATTCTCTAGAAAATGTATTCCATGCTGAACACAAATTGTTCATGACAATGAAGTAAGATTATAAAGATGCCCGCAAAAGGCGAGGATAAATTTCTATTTCGTTTAATATTTATGTAGATATAGAACTTTATATTATATACAATAATTTCAATAAATGTAAAATTATAAACTGTAATTAAATAATATGTATATATAGGAATAAATGCGCCTTGCAATGTCCTTAAATATGTATTAAATATTTTCATTATATTTCTTCTTCAATTTTTAATTTGAAACGTAAATTTACAGAACATATATAAACACTATGAATATGTATTTAAAATCTAAATAATTTTGTGTAATTTTAATTCATAGTAGTTGTTAATAAATAATTTTGTGCATATAACTGCCTCTTTAATGTAAACCTATCCAATTATTGTAAATAGAAATGTTCATTCATGAAAATTAGAAACGATTATTGAAGTGCAGAAGTATTCAATAAATGACTATAACCTGTTACAGTTCATTGTGATTTCGTCTTTTGAAGTTTATAACATTACGTTTTATTTGGTTCTAAAAATATATTTATAATCAGTGAAATTATTATAAAAAATACTACGCTGTGTTTTACATCGATTGATATTTTTATTGATTACTTCTAGATTCGAAACAAGTTTACACACTAAGATGTATACTATTCCTCATAAATATTTTTGAATTTAATGAGCTTACATTTTTCTTTTCATAATGCGAGATCTTTACAATAAAATGTATTTGATAAACAAATTACTAATTATAAATAATAATTACAGACTTACTTAAATATTAAATAGTTATTAATATCATGTTAATTTTAAACAAGGGACTAATCAATAAGACAATCTATTCAAGAAAACGAAAACGTAAAGATCTACAGTTTATTTGTAATTCGCCGTCAATAGTAATTTCCTATAAAAATATTTGGCGTAAATGAATAACATTAATTCTTGTGACCGTAAATTACTCTACCCACTGTGTAATATTTGATACTAAATTTTATCTGAGTATAATATACAATGAGGTACATAATTAGGTATCCCATTGTTACGTCACTCTAATGTTCTACATAGTTAACAGTCAGGGGAGGGGGTACATTGTGCACCCTTCCAGTATTTTTTATGTGAATTTTCGACGTACAAATAGATAAATATAAGATTCCGTGAGTTTTTCTATTATATAGTTGAAGACTCTGTTGTCACGTGACCTTAGTAAAAATATCATTTATGTAAAAAAATTCTTCAAATTTTCAAAATCAATGAAATTCTTTTATTGATTGGATATTAAATAAAAATAAATTATTGTTTGGATAATATACTATAATAAAATTTGTGATTAATTGCAAAACAACAATAAAATAATAAAATTGTAAAAAAACATTTTTAGAACTTTTTCAAAAACTTTTTATTTATTTAATTTTTTTCCTCAAAATAAATATTTTTTTCTATTTTTTTCAATAGAATATGTTACAAAGCATCCTCGTTTACCTATTGTTAAGTTTCAAAACTCTTATACTCTACAAGGAAGTTTGAAAATTATAGGGGGGTGGATATGGATGCGTAAAATAGCCCGAAATAGATAAGGTTAAGTATAATTTAGGAATATAGTGAATGCAAATTGCAGCGAAGATCACTCTGTTAAAACCAGGATTACATACCGAGGTTCGAATTTGCTACCTTCGAGTTTCGAAGGCAGGAATCAAACTCACTTGCCATCGTTATCCTTATGAGTACGTTCGAACCGCGGCACGAACCCCTTGGATTTAACAAACTTACTTGAGCTGATTGAGATAATTATCGATTAAATAGCTTAAGTCTTTGTCAGCTAATTCATAAGATTCATATACCTACTCCAATCATAGAAATAGAACTAAGCATATAGAAAAATGGAGGGAAAATGGTGTAGAAAATAGCGTGGAACCAGAGTCAATTGTTATTACTAAGATATGAAGGGCCACTTAAAATTCGCAATATCTCAATTATTTGTGCAGCTATCGAAAAAGTACTTTCACTACCAGAATCTCCAAAAAATATACGATAATTTACAATAATAATTTCAACCATGTCCCGATTAATATTGCTTTCATTATCTTGCACATGGCTTTACAAATAATTGGTTTATCTCGCCTGCATAGAGTCATGCAGAGCTAATAACAAGACCTATATTCAAATCAGTCAATATTCATTCACGCGATTCAGTTCCACCGATTTTTATATTGGTAAACGCATAAAGTACACTTTAAACCCTTTTGTCCATACAACTCAACCTGAGCTATATCACTTACAGACAATATCCAGCCTGGCTCGCGCTTCGATTCGATGGCCCTTCTCACTCCAGGCCTCACAGACGATGTAGCTGCGGTCGTTGGATCGCCTAATCACGACATTCACCGTGCTCACTATGTGCATTGTCTTCATTGTGTCGTTGCCACGGACAAGCACGTTAGTGAGGGGTTCGACGCGACGCGTTTGTTTCCTAGTGTCGTCTGTGGGCGACTGGGACTCCCACTTGACTTGGGTCTCGCCGAAGAAGACAGAGGTTGTGCAGGTGAGGTGACGAGTGTCACCTTCACGGCCCAGTACCACCAGTTCGGGTCGATCATTCACCACGCTCATATAGTCGCTGGCGGCCGTGGAGGTGATGGTCAGCTTGGCGGGGGGAACTGATATGAAAAGGGGAAGAAATAGTTATTTATTAGAAAATAGTATGTTGATAGTTATATTCGAATAAAGATACGATCATACGTTTAAATTGTTAGATTTGGTATATGTAACATGCATCATGAAATATATAATTTAATTGAAAAGTAAATTTCGAAGTATAATTAAAAAATTACTATATCTACATTATATATACAGATAACGTTTACGCAAACGACTTTATACTTCCAAGCTAATTCCATTGTAAACGGTTTCACATTAAAAGCATGCATGAATGCTTTCTTATTGTAGCTTTAAATGGGAATTTCAGTGAAGGAAACCTATGAAAGAAACACAATCCACTACAGGAAATCGTCGACCATCCAGCACCTGAATGTAGACATACGTACAAGCGTTGAAGTACTCTCACGGTAATTTGCTGTCCACTATTTTAATTTCTTTATTTCCTACTTGAAAGAAGGGCTCTCTTCGTTTGTATTTATATCCTCGTGTATATGAATGATTACACCGCAACATTGAAGACACTATGCGCATTCATAAACACTTAGCAACATCTATGTAGTTGAATGATAAAACAATAATTAACATTATGTATGCTGGACGACTTTATGATTAAGGATAATGTTATGTAGCATTCCAATGTTAATTTGTCACTCTTTTTCTAATTATAATATTACATAAAGTATCGTTACATTTGGAGTATATGTATAACAACCATATGCACATAATTAATATATCGTATAAGTATGATTTATTCTAATCAGTGTTTTTAAAGATTTACATAATTTTATTTTTAAATCTTAATTATATTTACTTTCTAAAATCTCATAATGTTTTATGAAAACTTGTATATATATAAACATAATTTTTGTCTTTTTCAGTTTTTTAAACATCCACAACGCTTAATTTAAAAAATATTCCACATGTTCCTTAATATCATGATTGGCATTGTTGTACAAGATAAAAAGGCAATGTGCTTTTTGTTGATATAGTGATAAAAAGTTCATTTTGTCGAAGGAAACTGATATGTTTCAGTATGTATGTAGATATATTCCTACTCAAGAATATATAACATTTAAACCGATTATCTTTACTGATACTGATTCTCCTTGAGCTAAATAACTGTATAAAAACATATCCCACAGAATCTGAATAACGAGTGAACTCCAGGGTAAAGGATACAAGCTCTAAGTTTTTCCCAAAGGGAATTTATCTGCTGATATAATTTCTCAAGAGTTAATGGAAGAAATTATGGACAGTCCATTACCCCTGTATACGCGAAAGAAAATAGTATATCATATGCAGATACTTATATAATCTTCCTCCACATGCAGCATAAGGCTTATACATAACAAGAAAGTGGGACATTTAATAATATAATATTATGATCATGTTTAATTCAGCCTTACAATCCGACTTTGTTGGATCGAGGGGCGTATGAGTGTAATTAGGTATTAAGAATAAAATTTAGTCAGTATAAGTTAAAAGTGTATTTTGTTTCTTGAAAATGTGAACACAATTATTACAATTATATGTACACTATATAGGTACAATAGGTATAATATTAATATATACTTTTACACACAAATAACAAATATATAGGCCTTCTTCCAGTAATGCCTTTTGAATATTAATAATTTATTTAAAAACATCGATAATTTAATAATCAACAAAATGTTAAATAAACTATCATTTATAATTAAAATATGAAAAGTCAATAATGCAAGGTGTTTTAGATACATGTGTACATATACGTGTATTATTATTTTAAACAATTAAAAAATTATACAGAAAACTCTGCGCTTTAACAATTTATCAAAACAAGTCTTTAAAGAACGCTTTGAGAAACTATAATTTAGTTTAGTTTGCTGAATTGAAAAAAGGTTTCTTTCAAAGAAGAAACACTTTGCTATCTCGACATTGAAACGACAGCGCCATATGCACATGATTTAAAAAACTTAATTGTGTACATTTCTATGCACATAGAATTACAACAACATGTCAAATATGCAATGATATATCTTGAAAATGAGCTATTAGTAATGTCTTTTTAGTGATTTAGAATTTCCACTTAGCGGGACTGATGAAGAGTTTCCCTGACAGCACTAAGACTTTCCCTGTCTTTTGACTGCCAATATTCATATAAACATGAATAATAGTGTACATTATACATGTATGTAAAGCTATAAATAAGGTTAACACTGTCCATGTAAATGCATATTAAAGGCGGTTGTGTCTGGGCAATACTGCCATTTCTACTCTTATGTAAACACCACACCGTACTGTGGTCTTCGTGATGGCCAAAGCATACTAATTCACTCAAAAGTATCAAATACATTGACTGACTTCTTTCGTCCCATCTCTTTGAAACACTTTTACGTAAACATGCATGATATTCCACAGTCCAAACTTCAAGCACTGACACTTGACTGCCTGGTAAAGTACCTTAAACTGGAATCTTTAGGTTTCCGTGTATATTATAGATAGATAACCTGTTTCATGGTTTCGGTATTTGGAGGAGACATTATGGACTGGTTAGAAGGACCCACCGTAGGACCGACCTGTAAGTTCTTATATATACAGGAACTGTAGGGGACTTGCTTTGAATATTAGTGCATTGATGAAAGTGTCAGCGTTTGACTATCTACGTCTTCTTTCTGCAGAGTGAATAATAGAGACGTCGTTATATCATTGAGAGGCCAACTGTGTATTATATTGCATATTTTTAGCCTATAAGGGAAGTGTAGATGGCATCAGGTATGTGTTTATCGGGCTAAACTGTTAATCGGGATATTTTTCATACCAAGGCTAAAAGAAGTACACGACATAAGCGTGAACATGTATTGGAGGTAGAATTTTGTAGTGCAATGCATTTATGGGCTATTTATCTATCTGTCCCTGGTCGTTTTGTTACTGTGGAGGACGATCAACAAAATTATTTTGAGGACACTGAATATGGCTTCTGGGTGAATATGTTGTAAATTTTTTCAAGCGCCTCAGGCTGCGTAAATATATATTCTTGTGTACTCCTAATTTTTTATAAAGTACAACGAACTGCATATAGTATAGATACAGGTGGTGTCTGTTGATATTTAAGTATAAACATTTCAAGCCGAATATATGTATAGTATCGGAATTATAATAGAAATAAATAGAATAACACCTGAGAAAGTTCGGTATATGTGGGTTTTTTTAGTCGCAACTCCAACCCCTTCTCTCGACTTGTTTCCGTTAAATTTAGAAAGTTTGCGCTAGTAAAGGCTTACGGTTTTTATTTGCAGACTAGATACGTTGCCCAAATAATCAGTTACAAGTGGAAGAGAGATCGATTGCCGAAGGATGAAGGATAAAGCTGTTTGCGGTGTCAAAACTATTTTAAAAGTTGTGCATTTTTTCTGAATTTTTATAGATGCAGTGGATTCGACTAGGCCAATGGGGTGATAAAAATCGTTTTCAAATCACAGATTTCGCTAAAAATTAATGTTAATAGAAATATTATGATAGATTGCTCTACGGTTAAGGCTTTAAATTTACATAAATATAATATATTAACTGTGTTGCTTTTAACTCTTCCATTTAGGAGAAATAATAAAGTTTGCATCAAAATTCTAGAAAAATGTTAGCAATAAAAATGAAACTTATAATAAATCATCTTAAAATTATATTCAAAGATTTTCTAAAATACTGTGACAAGTTTTCCCAAATTTGATAAAAATAGACAATTATTCCCTTATAAATGTATTATTGTCAAACAACATACAAATACATTTTTTTAATGTTGTGCGGATTTCATTAATGTAGAATAAACGTACAAAATCAGGTATTCATTTTTGGACGTATTTGAACTTTTTCTTTATTGATTCGGCATTTAATGTACATATTATAGACTTTTTATATGACTACAAAGTATTATAATTATTACATCTTGAAACATTTTCAAACATTTTCAAACTGCCAAATATAGTTGGTATTCTAAACAACCACTCGACCAAAAATAATCTAAAATTTCCATAAAAATATTTATATTTCCATAAACAGGATCATTTATATAATATTTGATATCTTCTTATATTTTTCAATCAAATAAACGCTCCACATTTTAATTTCGGATAAAATCAGGAATATCAACAAAGTCAGCTAAATATGACTTAAAAGCCACTTGAAGTCAAGGGCTCTTTGACTTTTGCAAATGGGATAGGTATATTACGCGAGTGATTAAGATTAAGCATAGAAAAAGTGATGGTATGGGCTATGTTGCTTTCTAATTCTTTGATTTTCCTCAATAGAAGTCTGTGATGAAGACTTATAACAGAAAACAAATCAATATATTGAGAGGAGATAAGACCGCATAAGACTTTCATGTATTGTATATAGATCGAAATGTTAAAACATTGGCAGAAATTCTGTGTATCAAATCAAGAATATCTATTTTTAGAATTCAGATATTAACACTTATTGAGTCTTATTTATTTATTGAATACCTACAAACAAATATAATATAAACAACTATTTCATAATTGCGCAGATATTCAATAATGATTAAAGTTTGTATCTTGTTCAATTGAGTAGCGGAGTTTTAAAAAGTAGGTATCACCTATAAATGATACTTTGATGCTCTAAAACATATCAAAAAAGTTATTACGAATAAGAATGTAGTGGCTGACTTACACCCACATAACTCTATTCAAATACATATTATTAAATACATTCTGCATGTATATTTATTTACGGTAGACGTATGGTTAAAACAGCTAAACATAATAAGTCTAACATTTAATTAGAATTCCCATAACGCATCTATATATTTCCTTCAAATTGTAGAATTTAGAGAACTTTACTTCGCCGAGAAGATTCATTGTTTATTCTACGGGAAAGTTTCTCTCAAAGTGACAGGCTTGTACACATTATATTGGTGTCGTAATAAGCTGTTAACTTTCCTTTATTTGTTGACAAAAAAGTTTCTACAAGATCTAACTAAACAAGCAAAGCTTTAGCCTATAAGAACAAATAA
This sequence comes from Invenusta paracnida, assembly GCA_036023295.1. NCBI lineage: Eukaryota > Metazoa > Platyhelminthes > Proseriata > Coelogynoporidae > Invenusta > Invenusta paracnida. Next base: position 18,308 of record JAYRBW010061031.1, on the reverse strand, counting down.
AGACTATAAAAGAACAAGCCAGGACTATAAAATTCAATTTTGAAGAATATAATATTCTTAACGCGATTACAATAATATTTTTCAAGAACTTTTTGAAAATAAAGAACGAAATAGGTATAGTTAAATATATACAGCATACATATAATATATACAACATATATTGGCAACATACTATATCTTTTTTAAAATAGCTATCCAAAATTAGAGGTTTATATAATCAAAACATATTATATTGGTTATAGAACAAGCTTGTTGGAGTTAGTTTAAGGTTTAAGCACTGCAAATCCCTTCTGCACTGTAATCAGCCCAATAAGAGTGTAATTAACTATACAATAATAACAATAATAATAGTACCAATATACGAGAGATGAACTAAGCGACAATATGATACATAATTAAAATGCGCACTACTAAAATAAGAGCGAAGTAAGGAATGTTGGAAATAGTTCAAGTCTGGAACGAGCAGCTAGGAGAAGAGTGAGAAGTTTTATCGGAAGTTGACTTAATCTCCTGGGGAGAATACAACCATACACGGACTATATAGTAAGAGTTTTGGGAGCATTTTGGAAAGAAAAAAGGGTGGGGTGGGGTGGGAGAAAGAGTAAATGAAAAGAATTTACTGAAATACTGACCCATAATTTCCGTTTATAATAAACCAGTTGGAAGAATATTTGGTGAAGATGATTACACACAACTATAGTAATGAATTGACTACCAAGCTATAATATACGAAATTATGCTAGGTATAGACAGCATTAATATATCATTGTATTTTGGCCTGACGACTGGATGGTGTTTTGAATTCTATATTTGAAATAAGGGGACACGTCGTTTTGGTCAAAATGTACAATTTTCTATTGGTAATATATAACCTGCCTCAACAAACTATAACTTTGGATAACTTTTCCAGCTGCAGTTATTGCGTCCCAAGAGAGTTTTCCTATTTTTGTACACACTCAGTCAAATTGAGAGAAAATCGAATTTTGAGAGTAAATAAGTGTTATTTTAACGCCAGAATTCGTCGAGCTGATATTCGTCTTAGTGTCTAAGTTTTTAGACATTGTCATAATTTCTGAGATCAAACATTTTTTTGAACATTGAGATTAACATAATACGTAAATCCTGGCATATTTGTGTGAATTTACAACTTTAGAGAAGTCATTTTATAAGCACTTTGTATTTCATCTAAAATGATAAATTTAGAAAAATGTTAATAATTTATAAATTAAACATGTAACGTTATTTTTATTTAATAAATAGGCACATTTACTGCGTAATATAATCCTTTATACCTACATATACTGGTATAAGAATCAATAATCAATTATCACAGTCTATATATTTATCAATGGTGGATATATTGATGTAGAAGATTACTGAGCAATACTATAAAGGAAAACACAACTCAAATAGTTTATGTATATTATTTTAGAAAATGTTTCCTATGAACTCTTGACTTTTAATATGGTGTATAGTAAAACTCCGATAAAAATAATCGCAACATCTCCAACATATTTAAAGCATTCCGATGGAGACGAGCCATATATTATGATTAATATTGTAACTTTAACGATTATTGATTTAACTATATGAGTTTATTTTAGTATGCGCTGAGGTAATATTAGTATTTTATTTTGTATAAAAAATATTGTGTAGTATAATTAATGACAAAATGATTAGATCAATGAATGGAAGTACTTTATTGTTCAGCCATAAAATTTGGCTTAATAATAAAGCAAATAAAGTATTATTGTAAAAAGTTCGAATATGTTTAATAGTGAAATATTTACTGTAGGTAATATTTTAAATCGGGCAAATTTATTTAATTTTAATTTTACACAAGATAGAATTACATATAATTTGATATATAATATTTGATTTGCAATCAACAATATAGTATAATATTTGGTACAATTGGGAGAATTATGTAAAACTATATACATATATTAGATTATCAACATTTGAATCGGATTAAATTATCAGAATTTATGTAATAATAATTTGTACACATATTCCTTTAAATTCAAAAGATTTACATTTTATTTAAAATATTAGATGAGGTATAACAGTCAAAGACAATATTTGAATAACACGAAAATAGTTTCAAAATGTTGTAATGTAAAATTATTTTCATTTAGAAAATAAATACACTCAATTAATAGTATAAAATGAAATCAAACTTAAACTAAATTTTTAAAATCATGGCTATTTTAGTTTTAAAATAGTCGTAAATATAAATTGTTAATTTGATTTAAACTATGTATATCTATGAAAAATAAAAAGTGCTTTAATTTTGTTGTTAGTCATAATAAACATTGTTTTTATGAAAAATAAAATGTTGATCTCTGAAAACCATCAACTTCATTTTCGGTGATTTACACAGGATGTCAATGACAGAAAATTTATCATTTTTAGGTGAAATAAAAACGTACTATAAAAACAATATGCTTACCGAGATTATTGAGACAAACTTTTTCTATCTAAAACACTCGAGCTGCAGTGTGTATATAACTTTAGGTTGTTATAGTATTACATATTAATAATTGGGTAACGCGAAAAATTCATCGCTTTTAAAGTTTCAAAATGACAATTTCTGTTATTCGAGAGGAGAGTTGGGAGTGATGATAATCATCGGAGATTTTAAACTGTTTTTAGTATATCGATTGAAGTGTAACAAAACATTGATGTCAAAGTTTTCACTGCAGATAGGCAGGTTGCGTGCTACATTTAATTAGGACTTGTTGTTTGATTAATAGCCAAATTTTCGGGTTGTTTATTTTTAAATTTACGACGAACGCGAGCGACCAACCTATATTTATATAGTGCAGCAGCGCAGTTGAATTTTGTAGGTTACCCTGTGATACCTTTTATTACCTACAAGAATTTTAATTTAATGTGAAATTTACGCGTGGCAATAAAGTAATATGTAGTATATCATTATTTATTAAAAAAGAAAAGAAAACATTGTGAGTTGCGCAAAAATATGTAGACAAAATATTAATAATATACGCGTAGTGCTAGGCGGTACTGTTTCGACCTTATTAAGTATCTTTTTAGCTTAATTCAAATAATCTATTCTTGTACTGCTATCAAATATACAAAACAAAAGTTGTGATAATGTAATAATTTAGATTAGAATTTAGAATTCAATGTGAAGATAATTAAAGTTGGCTCTATAAATTAATAAAATAAAATATTATTGTAAAATTTCGCCGCATTTTTTATTAAAACTAGGTTATTGAAAAGTTGTCAAGTAATTGAATAAAAATGTATTCGATTAAAATGTTTTCATCAAAGTATATAGACTGGACTCACTGGACATTTGTGACTATAGTAGTTGTAAAGCCTATACTTAAAAAGCAGAGAATTAATTATGGGAAGTACCTTATCAATACAATATCAGAACCAAACCCGCGATTTGAACGTTCAAATTCTTTTCCCCTTAGTCGATGGCGACATTTTAAATTAGTGACATATCACTCATTCATATAAAATTGAGCATATAGAAGAAATATTCTGTAAAAATGTCGTAAAATTTACACCGAAAACGTAAAAATTAACACGGCTTAGGTGCTTTTTTCAACGGCCCATAAGGGAGAAAAGAGAAAAACACCAAAAAAGGAGAAAGTATGTGTTTTGAGCCAAACTGACGGCATGCTGCAAAAGCGTCTGTCGAGTACTTCGATATATTTCGATTAACTGAGTAGAGAGAAGATCACTCGATATTTTTATATTTTTAAAGAAAACTGCATTCATTTAGCTTTCTCCACGTGGGCGTACTCGTCAAGTATTTAACGCTGATTAAGTAGTTTTTGTTAGAGAACAAAAAAAGTGATTGCATTCTATCAATATATAGCTGATTCCTACATTTTTGTAGTGATGATAATAGAGTAGGTTTTCTGGTTTCTGGTTTCTTTCCTCCTTTTACTCCGGTATACTTTTGGCATAAAGTGTGTCTGTGCACCGCTTTTCTGCAAACTCTTCCGTTCTTTACTCATCATACGAGGCTCTCCACTTAAGTTAACTTCATCATTGGCATGGTCTAATTTCAAAGTTAAAGGGAACGCTTTTCCGGGACTTCCTCAGTATGATATACTTCAACAACCACCAGCACTACCAAAGTATCGATTATATCATTTAGTCTTACGAAGAAGTATGATTTAACAAAGTTGCACTATTATAATTGTTAGTAACTAAAACGATATCCTGATGATTACGGTGCTTAGCGGTATACACGTTTTAAATCAAATTAGATTATTTTAAAAGCTACATATTATATAACAACGGGCATTATGCTCTCCTTATTTGTTGAAAGAGGAAGACATTTTAGAACAGAAAAATGAAAGAAAATCTATTGGCGGTATGTTCTTTTACCGGTAATCTACAGTTTTCTCTTCTAATCTCTGTTGAACTGCCGTATTGGGCAGGTTTCTTTATGAAAGTCTCTTTATTGACGCTATATTTAGTTGGCATTAATCACCATTAAACGAGAAACATAATATCTGCTGAATCTATGAATGAATTAAATCTAAAAGAAAGGGCACGATCCATATTCTCTTGTCTGACTTTAATTAAGCAACTATGAATTGTATATCAGAACTCTTTGCTGATGATATACAATATTTGTATTGATCGCATTTTCATCACATTAACTGTACATATTAATTAACATTACTACTGGTGAGGATTAAACTACATTTGAATCACTAATTGTATTATAACTTTATAGCTTTCTGAAGAAAAATCACCATGTATATAGATTGTCAAAGTGTTATATTGGAAAGTTATGTAGAAGTATATAACTAAGTTTTACACCTTAATAATAAACAGTGAAATATTTTCAGATAACTGATATAAATAGATATAGTTCAAAATTAAATCTTTTAAATAAGCGGTATAATTGTCAAATTGTCAAAAATAAAATATACACTAAACATGTTTCATTCAGTTTTTGGGCACTAAGATTTTGGTATTTATTTTATATTGCATTTTTATAGCAATGACAGTTATTAATACTACACTAATTATTATTTTTAAAAGATTTTCTCTGCGACTTCATATCTATATAAGCACTAAATAAATTCCTGGGACAGATTCTACAACATATTTGTAGTTAAAATTTGAATAAATTCCAATTCGGTTCTCAACGTTTATAACTCAAAATAATAAACAAACTAACTCACAGATAATACTGACGACCACCCGTGCCTTTCTTGGAGGACCCACAGGATGTTGCGTCTCGCAGATCAGATTTGCATTATGAAACTTGGATTCGACCATCGGTATGAAGAGGTCGTTGACGAGATTGTTGTGTCCATCCGTCCGGAAGCTGTAGTACTTGCTGGGAACGTCGATGGCAAGAGCACTGGCCCTCCCTGGCAGGTACCAGCGCCATATGAGGCCCGCCTGGGGATTGCCAATGGGACTGGCGGTACAGGAGGCCGTGAGCTGTTCGCCCACTGTGTAGTTGTGGCGCTGGTCGAAGAACTTGATCTGCGGTTCTCCGGGTCGTTCTGAGGTGGTGGACGGACCGGAGAGTCGGGAAAGATTGATGATTAGATAGGGGAATGTGACAAACAGGATATTTTTTTAATATTTCTTCGATAGAATGGGTTCTTATAATGAAAATCAGAAAAGTGACGAAAAATAGTGATTCAAATTAGGAAGTGGGTCATCCTTCAGCTAGGATTTTATAATGAACAAATGGAACAATATAGATTTCTTTGGCTTTTCTCAAAATAAAGTTTTAAAACTTTTGCGCCATACTATTGTACATTCAAAGGGATGGTTTAAACTCACTTTAAAGGAACTAACTTTTGTCAATAAATGCATATCTTTCACAAAATCTGTGAAATTTTAAATCAGTTGCTAATTATTACATTTTATTTAATAAATTATGAATAATAAAAAAAGCAAGTTTTATTTCTTTAAATTTTCTGATTTAAAGAATAAGGCAAAATAAGTTTATAAAAAAAAATTTGGGCCATTTTTAATGGAAAATTTTACAAAACATCTTTGTTTAATTATATCCAAAGTTTTAACATTCTACTCATCTATTGGAAATGTTAAAATAATGAAATTGGCTTCATAAACTGGCCCCACTCGGATATGGAATCGCAAAAAATCCCGGTATGGATAATGTTATAACATGTGTTACCATAAAATGGTTGTTGTTTAATCGAGCAAAAGTATATCCTAAAAATGTATTTTCATATTGATGCATATATTCATACATATTTAATTTTAAAATACAATTAACAGTGCGCGGATTCTATTCCTGATGTTATTGAAATGCAGATATTTAGTGAAATATAAGTTTTGTAAGTTATTATCTGACTAATAACGTCCTAATTTATTTAATTATTAGCTATAAATTATTTTAAATTGATTTTATAAAACGTTGTCGAGAAAAAGATAAAATAACATTAATTTAAACAAAAAGTTTCCATCAAAATATGCTCAATAATGTTTCATATATTTAAAAATTGCTCAATAATTTTATTTGTGTTGCTATTTTCTTTAAAATGATAAAAACCACCTTGAATTATAATATAAAGCATCGGAAGTAAAATATCAATTTTACGAAATTCTTGGATTCGATAATTAAATCGAAGTCTCTCACAATTAATTAGAAATTATATTCATGAGGTTGCAAAATATTATCTATATCATCAAAAATATGTATCACATCTGTATTATGGAATTATGAAAAGAAAAAAATATTGAAAATGGCAAGAAATTATATAAAGTATATAAAGGAACAGTTGCCTAAGGAAAGACAATATGTCTATTTCTTAAATTAACACCATAGATTTGGATTATATACACATATATACATATATAAATACTTAAATGGATAATGCGTCCCCATGATGAATATGAATATTTTGAGTCTGTGTATATATATTTAGTAGATACATAGCAATATTTTCTTCCATCATCACATTATTTCAGAGAAAAGGGAAGAGAATAAAATTAGTTAAGAAGAATGCGCACTACAGGTTGAATAAAAAGGTGACAGAAAAATGGATAGAAAACGAAGGAAGGAAGGAAAGAATTGGTAAATGAAAAAGTTTCTGAAGTGATATAATATACACATATATATATATATATATGTATGAATAGAATAGAATGAGATCCTTAAATGTTAAAGTATAAATGAACTACACTGTGTGCAGTTATAAACCACTTTAATTCTGGTGTTGAAACTGGCTTGTTTAATAAATAATGCACAACTTTCTGGGAAAGTTGGTTCAGAACCCGCTTCTCTCTTTTATAGATAACATTGTCTCCTTTCCCTTTCTTTCCCATACCTCCACTCTCTCTCTCTCTCTCGTTTGCTCTGTGAGGCCAATTGCTTAATTACTTAAATATAGGCAATCAGGAGTGTTGTCTGGTGCAGTAAGTATGTCTAAAATATGTACACGCATAACATTATGTAAGCGATATGTGGATCTAAGAAGCCAGAGGCGACAGAAAAAATACACATCTCCCCCTTCGTCACCATCAAGTACCAGTAGTAAGATTTGCAGGTGATTGGCTTGATACAAGTGGGGTGGAACATTGGGCACAACCCTTTCCTAGCCTGTTTCTATCCCTCCGATTATTAATTTTCATGTTGCGTACAATAGGAAGCTGAAAGTGTGACACAATATTTATTATTATCGCGCGTATTTCACTTATACATAGTCGATATGGATATTTTAGCCTGAGTTTCAGAGATACTTGTAATATTGTGTATTTTGTATATCTGGGAATCTATCTTTCGAGGAACATTTAATTTAATATGCAAAAATCGAAAGTTAAGCTATATATGCAAAGTTAAAGTGTCTTAGAAAAAGCGTTTGAAGAATGATTTTTTTCTTTAGTTTTTTGTGGCTAAATTGTGTCTGGTGTATAAGGTTTAAGCAAAGACAAAAACACATATTTTTATTCCAAAATCACCTGGAAGTTTTTCCAGAATATATATACAATTATTTTTTAATTATTCAAAAGACAAAACAGAGTCTGATTCTATCATTTTTATAATTGTCATTTATTTATAATTAATCAATTCAAAAATTAGTGTTGTGTCAACTATGAAATCTAATCGCCCTAACTATTTATACTTTTTAATGAATTGCTATAAAGAATAAGATACTTACCTAATTCACTTATATTATTGAGGCAGAAACATACTTATTATCGCATGCTATAACTGGCAACATTTTCCAATGTTATACATAACTGAAAATTATGCGAGATTTGCAACAAAATATACACAATTTGTAACTTAAAATTGCATCAAGTAATATCATACTAAAATATATTTTTCACTTCACAGATATTTAAAAAACCTTTAATTGAATGCATTTTGAGTTGTGATTTGTTGCAATTTGCCCATAAAAGTTATATTTTACTTGCTACCGCTTGTGATTGGTTTAAAATTAACCCCTTAACCGAAATTTTATAATAATACAGAGTTATAAAAATTATATTGATTATAAAATCCCACCTTTCCATTAAATTCAAAACATTTCTAATAAAATAAATATTGCATAAAGCAATTAAGATTCATAAATGAATTTAAATAAACATAATGAGAATGTCACTTAGTGGAAATTAGAAAATTAAAACATTTTATGCAAGAAAACCATCTTTATTATATCAAAAGAAGGTATTGGAGCACTATTAAAATATTAGAAAAATGGAATCCATCGTATTAGTGTTTATATATATATATTATTTGAATTTGATAATTAGAGAATAATTGATTTGTGAGCATGATATTACACTCAAACAAAATATTGACCAAATAATTATAAGTATTCCCAAATGAAAAATGTTATTAGTAAATTGTGCTACAATATATACAAGTATTTACCATCCTAAGTTCTTTTAAAAAGAAGTTGGAAATCTGTATTACTGATTATCTACTATATATCGAGTATAAAGTTTGACTACATAATCATATTGGGTATATATACCTATTTTATCATTGTAAATGTTATGTATAAATATAATTGAAAAATTGTAGTTTTTGGAAGATTTAATCAGAAAATCAAGTAAAACAGCTCTTTTAAAAACGGTTATACAAAACCCTTTGGTTTCTGGCTACAAAATTGATTATTTTTTTATGAGTAGTAAAAGCGTAGATAACCTACCGTGTACAGTTACGTTAATGAAGGCCTTCAACGAGTGCAAATTGATGTCATGACTCTTCTTGGTGGCCGCATTGCTGACAGCACACTGGAGAATATCACCATTCTTGAACTCCTGGATGGGTACACTTAAAGTGGCTTCGGTGTTTTCCGCGTTTGTGGAGACGAGGATCCTGGGACCACGACCACCGCCACGACCAGTCAGTTTCTGGAAGTTTGTTTTGAAAACATATACGATTAACTTATTTTATAGTGAATTGTGTGTTCTTATATTTGATAATTGATTATAAGTATATTATATAGTTAATATCTCTAACATACTATTATTGATTTCTAAATAACATGTGAATATTAATGTGAATATTTCGATTTCGTTTATATAACATGCGAATTATGAAACCATCATGATCGATGTTATTGTGACAATAAATCTAGAATATTAAAAAATATGTGTTACTAAAATAACAACAATTTCTTTAAAATATCGATTTTAACATTGATTTTATAAGCTGCACATCAGATCCCAGCCCTCCACTTATACAGTATATCGAAAACTTATCCTTATTTCTGGACAAATTGTAAATGCACCAAAATCTGTAAATTGTGATTTAGAATTTAAATTATAGTGCAAAATAAACAAAATTATTTGTTTAAATAAATAATACGCTGATATAAATAAGTAACAAATTATTCATGTATATATATTAGAAATTGGTTATAGATATTAACTAACCTTGTTACGATTCCTGTTCTTAAGCCTCCATGTGAATTTGGGATCTGGAACTCCATTCCTGGCGAGACATGTTAGTGTGACTCTCGATCCGGGAGGGTAGTCTGCCACAGTCATATGACCATCCTGGATGTTCACGTCTTGGGAGAAGATCTTGGGCTGATCAGGCCGCACTGAAGTTCCAGAGAGGAGAGGACAAGAGGGTGTTAGAGAAACAGTTATTCATATAGAAGAATATTTTATTTGTTCGTTCGTAAGTTCGTTAATTCATTTTATAATGCGTCAATAACTCATCAAATTTATTAAGAATATCGTAAATATATGATAAACGCCAATAAAAACAAAACAAGCTATTTCCTACTACTGACGAATATTACAAGAAGTACAGGGACAACTCGGCAGCACTATTTTGACCTTGTTAGGTCTTTTCAGTAACTCACACCCCTCGATTGCTGTAACATACAATAGCAGGTACCTCCAATGTATTGCAAATGGAACTTAGCAAGTCACATTACATCCTGCCAAAATACCACTTTCTAGCTACTCAAAAAGCTACAAAATTGAACTCTTCGTTGACTAACTGTATAGCATGTTTATCAGTAACAACTTTCTCAAAACAGTGCTGTCTAGGTCTCTCCATACTGAAAGTAATATACGTCAGTGGTATAAAAGCACAAACATATGATGTTTTATTTACTATTATACGGTTTTCTCATTTCTTATAGAAATACGTTTGTCGTATACAAATAATGGGGAAGACATTTAAATTCTATTTACATAATATAAGATTCAACATTACTACAGTTTTTATTTCTAATTTATTTGTTCGTTGCCCACAAAGCCATAACTATTTGTCAAATATAAAATTGGTTATTTATAATGTACCACAAACATATTCAAAATGAAAAACCAATTGAATTAATCTCATAAAGATACAGTTAAGTTACTAAGCTACCACTCGTATGTGCATTAATTTTATCTCTCCACCCATTGACACTGCTAACGAGAACGCTGAAATATTTTTAAATTAAATATATATAAATTTACCTCATTTCATTTAATCGGACAAGCACTGTTTGTATATATATCCAAGCTAAAATACTAATTTCACAGTAATCTATTGAGGTCACAAAAGAAAACCCTGATATTATAACTATAGATGCAGGAATATGATGGATGTGTTTATATTTAATTAGTTTAACAGGTTTCAATCTTAACAGATAAAGATGTCTATTTCCTTCTAAAGTTGGGCAGAAATATCACCTTTTCAATTAAAAATTTTAACCTGATAATGACTATTTCACCTTACTGATTATACTTATATCCAGGAATTGAATATCTTGAAGGAAATAATTGGTAGACAGTTTCATTTAAGAGCAAACAGCACGCGTTTTATGTTTGGAAGGTATAACATATTGGACTTAACTATAAAAAGGATGTTTAGTATTATTCAAAGTCTAGAGAATGAACTATAGTTGCATTACAATTTTTTAGCGAAAGAATTTGTAAATTTTCCAATTTGTTGGCACATGTAAATATATACGTATGACAAATAAAAACAATTTGCTATATACACAGGAAATATCATTTTAAATTGTAAATGAAAAAATTCAGTGTTATCTTTCATACGCATTAGCGAAGATGTTATACATGAATTTATAACTTATTTGATATGTACATTTTTAGATAATAAAATATGTAAGCAATGTACCAATAAGACTAAAAAATTACCGGAAAATCCAAATAGAAACCGCATAATATTCCGAAATATGAATAACATTTTATGTATATATTCATTACATATTTATTTATATATTTATATTAAAATATCTACATGAAACGCCACTGGTAGTACATCTATTAAAAAATGCAATATAAAAATGGAATTAATATCTATTTATGTCTTTCTAATGGATTATTAGAAAAAGTACTATTTTTTAAGTTTGACGTATGTAGTTAAAGTTTTTTTGGAAAAACAAATTTACTTAGGAAATAATAACCACGCCATTATTTTGTATATGGGACACTTATATTGATATATTATGCTAAATCAAAATGCACTCTGTAATTGTGACTTCCAAGTTAGTTGCAAAATATAATTAATCAACGTTTGGTCATGTATAATATATTCCTTATTTTCCTTACGAAACGGTTGTTAGCTTTTTTACGACATATTTCTCTACATATTATATACATGATAATCAATCTCGTCTAACCAGAATATCTATTCCATTAATGTGACATAAGCTCTTTGTGTAATACATACCTACATATTATAGGATTATAGCGAATGAATAAGTTTGAAAAATGTCCATCACTACTCCGCATGACTTGTAGGTATTCTTCATTATTCAGAAAACCTGAAATAATTTGGTTCCTTTCTTCTGGAGGAGTATAACATGCCCGCATATATAAATAAATAATTTAATAAAGCACTACTCTGGGACACATTAATATGGTAATTTTAGTTTAATTATATCAATATTGGTCTAAATAGAAACATGCTTTTACATTTAATGTTACTGTTGTATTCTCATTAATTATTATAATTTTTTGTTCGTAATAATTCAGAATTATGTATGTTATTCACACATTACATAATAATTCAATACAAATCTAGCTTATATTTCATAAAAAAAGCCTGTGATAATTCCAAGCTGAACTGAAATATATCGCCTCTATCGACTTATGTTATATATCTAATTATATATACATAATTTTACTTTTATTACTTTCAACCTTCCTTCTTCTCAATTCATCTTTTTTTCTAGATGTATAGGTAACTATGGTTATAGTACCTATATATAGAGATCGACTATTTCTTATGAAGAATGTAATATCCATACACCACAGAAAACTTCCAACGACGAAATGTTGAAAAATAGTTTTATCGATTTTAAAGTTAAACTTACCGAAGAGTAACTCTTATGTTTTTCACGATATTTTATTTAAAATATTTAACTCCACTTTGAAATTAAATATTTCAAAAATTGAAAGCTAAACCAATAAATAATTTGTATCTGCAATCACAAAATTGAAGGCATTGAAGAATTCAAACTAGTTGATGATATTTGTTTTCATAAAGCTAGTCAAGTGATTTTTTATTGTATAAACTAATATTTGATTGGATGACAGGTATTATTCCGTTAGCAAATATATTCATATTTCTAGTATATAATATATACTAGTCTTCTAAATAGTTATTTAAATGTCTAATCTGTTCTTGACAGGTTCCTTTCGCACCTACCGAGGACAACCAGCTGAGTCTTTCTCCGGAGTAGTCCATGCCCCTCCGCTGGTGTCACCTGACATTCGTACTCGCCAGCGTCCGTAGTGGAGATGTTGAGGATCCGCAGGTTGTACTCACCCGCGCCCTTGTTTCCGATCATCATGTAGCGTGGTTCACTTGGTATAGATCTGTCGTAGCCTGGAAAGAGGGTCAAGTGGGGTCAAGTGAGATGATGCAATGAATCCAATAAAATCAATACAGAGCTATGTTTAGAGAGACGCAGGCGCACATTGAAACTTATGGTTGGGATTAATATATTATGTTCTTTGAAATATACACCACCTTATATTAGGCATAATTGTCAAATTTATTAGTTTTTCTAATGATGTGTGTAAATTTATGTTATATATAATATGAAAAGATTTCTTGTTATATGCAGAAAATTCTATAAATATGGCAAGTGGTATTTTACAAGAAAAATAAATACAAGTATTAGGATTATCTATGTATTTAGTCATATGTATCATTATTATTAATTAGTGATAAACACAACTTTAAAAAATTATATCATGTGGTAAATACATCTACGATTAAATTATTTTAAAGGTTTTGTGTTTGTTTATGGTTATTTTTAATAACAGTTTTTTATCAGTTTAATATTTAGTGATTTGATTGACATATTTACATCCGCGATATTTATCTCAATTAACCAAAATCATATAGATATCAAATAACGACATTTGTTATATTAACTGTGTGATATGTGATAAATAAAAGCTAACTGTTCTCCAGCCCTAGTTACCCAGACATAGACTCATAAATTGTACTTCTATTATTTCCATACTGTAGTCTGGGTCAAATTATATCATGCAGATTAATTCTTGATTAAGTTCCTATTTATAATAATTATGAACTTCCTTCTAATAAATAAATTATTGCAAGAAAAGATAAACTATTCTGTTATTATACTAAGAAAAACTTTAACGCAACTTAAAATTTGCTACAGCTAATGCCAAAAAAGCTTAAAATTGCATATTTTCTACTTAGATATAATCATATTATACATATAAATGTATTTTTCTATTTTAAGAACTATATTTTAACGCACATAAATCATCAAGTATACTTTACAGAAAATCAAATGCCTAAGTTCAATGGTATTTAAAAGTAGACTGTTTTTAATGTTTTAAGTGCAGTTCAAGGTTGGTGATAGAATTGAGTATGAATGAATTACTTCTGAAGTTGTTTAACAAGATGAATGACACGTTAATGTTATTTTTAACTCTACATTATATAAGTTCATTGCATCTATTTTTCAATGTATGTGTGTCACATATTTCTTGCGGGTATGCACATGTATGTATATAGCGACACATAACATTACAGAACTAACAGCGTTAAATCACTTAGACGCAATAAATTCATCGGTAATTAATGAATAATCAATAAACAGGGTAATCATTTCTTTCAAGTTTTAAATTGTAAGTAGCCTATAATAAAAGTTTTATTTGCATCTACAAGGAAATAATTTTGATCGAAGAAATTGTGTTTATGTTATGTTAGAAATTTAGACGTATAAATCCAAGTATTCCTTCGCCAAAGTTAATCTCCATAAGTTTAGTAAAACAAAAACGAAATCTTAAATTTAAATAAAATGACTAAATGTAGGTGTATCATTCATAAATACTTGATTATAAACCATTGATGCATCTTATACGTATATTTATATAGAGGCTCTTCAACTTCTGTATTTTTGACAATTCGATCATAATTTCGGACTTTTTTGTCTTTAACCCGCCCCTCCTCCTTTTTTCTTCTCATCACTAATTCTTCGCTCGATTTTTTGATCAATCAGTCCTGGATCGGACATACATAGCTTTGTATTTTGTTTCTGTATACAGGGACACAAACACTGGATATAATCCACAGGGGAATTACAGATACGGCCATTCTACAGAAACACTCACAAATTCTGTTTACCTCCTCAAGGGACAAAAAGAAAAAAGGGAATTGGTGAGTCAAAAAGTAAAATAAAAAACAGAAATCAATCGAATTTACCCCAGGGAACTACATACATAGATATACACACATACATACACTATTCTTTTATAGGTACTCGAAAAGAGACTTTGTAAACGAGAGACGTTTATGAATTGTCATCACAAGGCACACAATTCTTCCGAGTTGATGCTGACATCTTCAGTTGGAGATAAACAGAGAAAGGTACGTCCTTTAGACATTAGACGGGTGAGCTGACATTGTTAAAATAACAGCAGCTATAAAATGGACTTTCAACCTTCCTTCTTCTATGTATGCTCTGATCTGATCCATTGCGGATTCAACTCGTGGAAGCAAGATTTTGGCCGTTTCATCTTTCCTTCTTCTTGATTCCTTTTCCGTCTGTCTGTCCCTGACTCTAGCCTTCTTTCTCACAGTGTTAAAAGGAGGACAATTCAACGACAGGAGGAGGGACAAATATAGTTACTAGAAGTACGCAACTCTCAAGCGAAGTGGAAAAGAGGTTGTTGATTCGGCTGCTGATCCATTCTTCCTAGTTTTTAACGTCAATAGCGCAACAGTCAGTCCTCTTATCAGCTAACCCCTCCCTTCAGTTCTCCACAGTCCAAATAGGATTATTTCAGTTCAGAGTATATGAGAGGGCTTGCGCTGAAGTTCAGAGAGCGGGCATGCGTTTTAGAAGTGATTACTGCCTCCCCCCCTCTAAAAAGTTATAAAAAAATATGTAGACAAAAATCTAAGCTAAACCAGAGAAGAGGGTATAGGCTTTAAAAAAGTAAAATTGATGCATTAATATTTTACTTATAAATAACTACACGAAGATTAAAGTCTATCTTGGCTCTCTATAAACATTTCCTTCGATTCCATTAAATATTACATCGTCAAGTAACATATAATTTCTACATAGTTGTACAACTATAACGTTCATACTGAAACTCAGGATCATTAATACTTCGAATGCACACACACACATACATACATATCATCACACGCTTCACTTCACGATCTTCTGGCATTCCCGAGCAACCGTTTCGATCACTTTGCCTATCGAAATAGATTTATCATAAACTTACTAAGCAAAAATTACCACATTGAATATCACTCCCTTCCTCTCTTTCTTCCTCACGCCTCGGTGTTACTCTAATTTTCTTCAACAAGAAAGGAACTTGAAGATGCCTGCCTGCAACTGTCTAGGACGTCCCCACCCCATCTTCTCCTCATAGTTCGGTCTATCCTGAAACTACACCTACTCCTAGAACCAAATTTTGAGTTCAGTCGAAGTGTTGATTAACCGTCATTCATCAAATGATTGAAATATAATATCGACAAGCGGAGGCTAACTAACTATCCGTAATGTGAAATGATATGCAGACTGTGTACGAAATAGGGATAATATTTTCGAGTTTAAAAGTAGTAGTCGATCATACAGTATATAATCATGTATACCTATTTATATGCAGCTAGCATCCATATTCGTATTACTCTACAACGTCTAGCGAAAAAATATTTATTGAATTTGTTGAATATTCCCCTTTAAGTTAGTGTATAGAAAACAATCTACGTAATCAGATATTATCTTTATTAAATTATATCGATATTATCAGCCAATATATATATATATATATATATATGAAATATACAAACGTTGAACACATAATATATGTATTATTTTTGTAATTTAATTTAATTTAATTTTCTATGATATTGGTACATTTGAATTGTTTCATACACATTAATTTCAAATAAATAGCCTCTGAAATACCTTTGTATGATTTTTAAAATGGTATGCTTTGACATTATGTTGTTGGAAAGTATTGATTTTGATGACGGATTTTAAGATCTAAAAATATGTAAAACATACTATATATACTGCTGTTCTGTTATATGTATTATTTTTTGTACATTTTATATATTTCCGCCAGTAATATGCTATCATTTGCAATGATATAACAATTTCAAATTGACATTAAACATATTTAGTTCATTAAATAGTTATAAATAAAGTACATTATAGGTAATGCTAAACTTCAATTGAAAGCGTGCTTTCTAAATTGTCAAGCTCATTCAAAGAAATTTAACTCTCAATCGATAATTTTCTTTATTCGAAAGTTAGCTATTTAGAAATATGAATAAATTTTAATATATTTAATGTGCTGTAGCAGCATTAAATCAAGAATTAGAGTAATCCTGTAAAATCGTTTTTTGTTTTCTAAATAAACACGAACACGAACGTGAATGTTGATACAAATACTGCAAAAACCTTTGCATTCATATATTATAAGCAAAGTTACTCAATTGTTTGAAGCGTATTTTCCAAATTGAGTCGAAATGTGTTGTATTTTTTCTCATAACGCTTACTTAAAAGGACTATAGGAAAGTTTTAATTAATATCAATTTAATTTCCTAAAGCATACTTGCTTGTATAATTTTCACTCAGAATCAATTCAAATTCAATTCAAATCAACTTAAAAATATATATATTAATTTGACCATTCCATGACTACATATTTCTTTAAATTATCAAAATATAAATTTAATCAAATATTTCAGTTGAATAAACCACAGAACATGTCTTAAGTGAATTAGAGTTTTTGTATCTGAGACTATATACACCTCACGATATTTTTCTTTAATTAACAACGACAACTTTAATTGTTTACAGAAATTATATTAATTAAATACGATCGGATTGAGCGTTGTTTTGCCTAAATTAGTCTGACGTGAAATTACTACTTTTATTGAAAGAAACAAGCGATTTCAATTTTCAGGAATGTTATAAAGTTATAAACATGGTACGAGCATATATATGTGTGTGTGCCATACGAACAGTTTCAGATAATTGTACCTTCTCTCTACTCGTTCGCTTCATTAAATCTTAAGACTCTAGATTATTATTGTATAAACTCATACATATGTGTGTTTATGTACAATAATAAGGATGTCATGTATAATGAGAAGTATAATTTCAAACTGATACATATGTAAAGAGCGTAAGTTATCTTTGAAATTTTAGAAAAAGAAAATACAAATATCCAATCAATCTCTTTGTTGGGATATGTATCGTTATAATGAATCAAACGATTTTTTATTGATCTATTAAGGAAAGTTTTAAACATAGAAATAGACGTATTTGTTGGCCGCTTATCTAGAAGGGACATTTATTTAAATTTGCGGCACCAACCTGACCTAG